>CAIGQW010000473.1:7185-24713 GCA_903798125.1 Danio choprae | reverse complement strand
TATATATATATATATATATATATACGCATGCTGAGTTGTGGAGAGTTTTATACAAGTGTGTGACTACGCCACTTTGATTCAGATTGGGCAAAATCCTGGGATTGGCTTGCAAAAGGAGTTTTCAAAAAAAAAAATTATAATAATAAAAGCTAAATACCCACAAAAAAGGGTTGTGAGGAATTATGTGATTTGGGCCACATGTGTTCAGGGCAAGACTGGGTGACGTGCCAGATGGGGTGGGTACTGCCATCAATCAAAGAGATTCAAGTCTCTTCTGCGACTTATGGTTTGGCCTGCCCAAACAGTTTTAGGGCAGAAAAAGTGATCTACGTACTTTTTTAAAAATTACAATAGGGTTTCAGCACTTGAACCCCTAAATTCAGATTGGAGAGAAACCAACACAATTGTAGGTTTAGTGGGCCTTTTATTTCACAATCCTTCCAAATGTACAAAAAAAACTAAACAAAAAAAAATAATAATAAAAAAAAATAAAAAAGCAAATTGTTTCAGCGAATCCCCCTACCCTTTTCCATGAGAAAGAAATATAGAATTGGTCTCAAAAGTGCATCTCTCCAAGGTACAGTGTAGGGAAAAAAAAACATCAAATCTCATTTTGACAGATCTGTACCTCTTCTTCCTCTTATCTAAAAATCACACAGTCTGGCCGTCACAAACGTCCACAGCGTCCCAGAGCAGCAGGCCCAAGAGAAGGCCGACATTGTGACACTTGCTTCACTAAAGATTGGAATATAATTTACGACTCCTGCAGAAATTTCCCTCCTCGGCTGTTGGGCTGTGATTGTTTATAACTCGCTCTTCTTCTTTTTGGATTTCTTCTTGTCCTCTTGAACGACCACAGTGTTTGCAGCTTCTCTCTTCAAGTAGGAAATGAATTCGCTCACTTCACGACCTCCCTGAAAGTCAAACAAGATTTGAATACATTTACTAGTTTTTGTAGAGACTTTAGAAAGGTGAGACTTTAGGGAAAAAAATAAAATAAAAAATAAATAAATAAAATAATCAGACCTCATATTTCTTTGGATTCTGCTTACGGCCAGCTGGGGAGAAATAGATTGTGGGGAACCTAAAAAAACAGAAATAATTCAAGTAAGTTAAAACATTCATGAGATATCATTTAGTTAAAGCATTTTAGTTTAGTTTTCGTTTTATTTATAAAATGTCATTAATAAAACTCTACTGATGTTCATTAAAATACAAATGAGACCATTTAATTTTTGTACAAATACAAACAGATGACATATCAATACATACCCGCTAACTTCATATGGAGAGGGGACGTCATTAGCGGTGGCGTCCATTTTTGCGATGATGATGTTTGGATCTTCGGAAAGCTGTGAAATAGATATAAAATATACAAAATTGTAATAATTGTCAATATTTCATGGCAAATAACACAATGATAAGTTATAAAAAAAATAAATAAATAAAAAATAAAAATAAATAAAAATTCACCTTCTCTCCCAGTTCTTTATATTTGGGCTCCAGGCTCTTGCAGTGTCCACACCAGGGGGCGTAAAACTCGATTAGAACGTCTTTACTGTCATCGTTTACTATTGAGTCAAAGTTCTCAGCCACAAGAACCTGGAATAATATAGATAAAGTTGAAGGTACCGTAAACAAGTTTTAAAAATGGATAAATTAAAATAAGTAAAGCAAATGTGTGTGTATCAGTGGTATATTTAGAACAATAATCTTCTGAAGAGATTCAAATTTAAATATTTATGATTAGCCATAGTTTTTTAGCTTCAAGTTTATTTAAATTTAATAATTTTGCATTACTGTTACCTGTACTTATTAAAAATGTAGTCAAATTTGAACAAAACCCTCATTTCACTTATTTTCACAAAAAAAAGTTACTTTAAAAGTAGACACTTTATTTACAATTAATACACCATCTATGTACAATATTTCTGTTATTAAATTAATTATAATCAAAGATGGAAAAACTCAAATCCTCTGACGCACCTTCACGGGGCCATCGTTGTTCTCAGGAACAGGCTCAGATTTAAGGTAACGCTTCAGGTTTCCATCAAAATAATCCTGCAGGAACCTCTCCAAGGCCTTTCCATCACGACTGCAAAAATAAAAGCACTTGTTTTGTTTTTCCTCAACAGAAGACCTTGTTTTAAAATGTTAATTTAAAAAATTAATAAAAATTAAAAGACTTACGAGAACTCCTCCTTCATGACGTATTTGTCCCCTTTGGCTGTTCGGATGCCGACAAGAGGAAGTTCTCCACTGCTGCCATCCAAACCCAATTCAGACACATCATGGCTGAAGCGGTTCTTATTGGCCACGGCAAAACTCAGCTTCTTTCCCTGATCAAGGAAACCCTTGGCCACTTTCATTACCCTGGAGAAACGCACACCAACACAATCAGATGACGATCTAAACACTTCCACTTCATTACAATCAGAAATATAAATGAGTTTATTTAGCTAAACAAGAATTGGTAGCAGTGCTTTAAACTGATTGTTTTTAATGGTTGTAATCAGTTTTCCATTTGGATCTAATATTATGACAACAACAATTTAGTAAAAATGGACAATGACAGTAAAAAATAATCAATTTTGACATGGATTTGTGACTAAAAACGTTGCATTATTTAGTATTTATTAGGTAGCGATGTCACTTTGTAAAGAAACACTTTGAGCTTGCACACATGCGACCATGTAGTCCATCACTAGCCATGTTTCCACATGAACAAAACAAAATTTTCCAACGTTTGACAAAAAATAAATAAATAAATAAATTATACGTCAATTAGCTGCATTTCCATCAAGCTGTAAGAGCAGTTGACTAATATTGGTAAGCTAGTAACCAACAATAAACAAGGCAAGCATAATGAAGACAGTGTAAGTTACACGTGCGACCAATCAGCTATGTCAGAGTTTATTTGGCAAATGCGTTGTCATCTCCCATTATTCACATTAACCCTTTTCTCTCCATCTCAAGTGAGCCTAATTTTTTTTTTTGACATATCCATCACTCATTTCTCATGTGACACTTCAAAATGCATGTTGTCCTTTTGTAGTTTGTTTTAATTTTACTTTTATTTTAGTTTTACTTGCAAAAGTTAGTGAAAAGTAAGTAAATTAGAGTGGCAAGTACTTTTTAAAATGAAGTAAATACGTTCTTTTCAATATTTTATTCAGATAATGCTTATATAAACAAAGAGGGATTAAGTTAACTGTTCAGTAGTGGAGAAGACACCCTTCACATATTCCATAGATCTATATTTTAAAGGATGTCTATGTTATGCTGTGTTTTTTTGTTGTGTCATTCCACATGTCATTTGATTCTTATTCCCTTAGTTTGGCTGACATACTTCTGGTGATTGTGCATAATTTCTGTATGATTTTCATATAGTTTTGGTACATGTTCAGAATGAGTACTGTCATATGGGGTAACAACAATGACAAAATTTTATTAACATATGTATTGATATTAAGTGTTGTTTTCATAAAAAGACATCCCAGAGTTCTAGGCATGGCAAGACAACCTGTGCATGTGATGTTGCCATTTTGTTTGTTGCCTGGCTATCAGTTTCTGCATAGCTGGATGTGCATTTTAAATTTATTAATGAATTTTTTGTTATTTAACGAAGAAAAAAAAATACACTTGCATTACCAAGGCAACGACTGACGCATTTGTATTACATTCCAGAGAGCTCATTTAACAGCACCACAGTGGAAAATGAAGCCATATCCGTGCTGACTATCCCAGATCAGTGGAACAACAGCTAAACAGTCACGAGTGACACATTTGTATGCACCTTAATACCAGGTGAAAACAGGGCCTGAGAAACAGTCGGCAAAACCAAGTTAAGGGTTTACCTGTTCCTCCAGTAGTTGGAGCCCTTGGGGTTCTTCTCATAATCCACATCATAGTAGGCCACTAACAAGTCTTTGCCTTTCAGCTGGTCTTTGTTGTCCTCAGTCATGTGGGCACAGATGCCAAAACTAACATAAGGGGGGAAAAAAACATATTGATATTACCAGATTTTCTGACCTCCAACTTTAAAATCCGCATCTACTTTACTAATCTGATGTATAAGTCATAGCTCAACCAGAACAGTTTTAATTCCTCATCTTTACTTGCACTCAACCTTGAGTTTCTGTTTAGCACAAAACAAGATATTTTGAAGAATGTTTGGAAAAAAGCAGCATTGAAATCCATAGTAGAAACAAAAAAGTACACAAGTCAATGGCTGCTGCCTTCCAGCCTTTCCAGTATCTTCTTTGTACTGTGTTTTTTTTTTTTTTTTTTTTTTTGTAATCTTTATTTTTTTAAAGGTTTGGAATAAGTGGAGGGTGAATAAATGGCAGAATTTTCAGTTTTGGGTGATCTACTCCTTTAACAATTTTTAGTCATTTTAACATTGCATAAAGTTGAAACGTACATGTTGTCCTGAATGAACTTCTTGATCTTTGCGCTTGTGAACTTGTCCTCTGTGAACAACACACTGCTATCTTCAAATTTGTTGCTCAGTTGCAGCGGCCGGAACAAAAGAATACCTCTGCAAAATTAAGACAATAAACAATACCAAATTGAATTTCTGCTCAAATCTAAAACTTATATCACTATGAAAAAAAAGCTACATACTCTCCATCAATGCCATGTTTCTTCAACAGATCCTCATTGTTAGTGTGGGCAAAGCGGTAGGACTCTCTCAAAGCACTGGCTGCCTTCAGAAACTCTCCCTGAGCGGCACTTCCTCCATCAGCGAAGAAGCCTGAACACACAGATAACCATTCAATCAAATACAGCAAGAGTACTGATGAATAAAAAAAGCAATATGGAGGTCTAAAATGAAGTCCTCACCCACAACAGTGGCATCACGATCACCGATGTACTTCTCAAAATCAGCCTCGCTTTTGAGTTCCACCGAGGCTGGACCTGCCTGCTTTTTCAGATGGCTAACAATTCCATCTGTTAAAGTATTGAATGAAAAAAATGGGCGTGTCAGTCCTAAAGATTCACACAACATTTTAGTGCTAATCCTAGCACTTAAACCAGTGAGAGACCCATTCACCACTCCTAAACAAACAAAACCAGACCATCCTAAAATGGCTGCTGCTGGCAATCCACCTCGAAAAAACATTCAAAATATATTTGACCACAATAAGCTTAATAAGAAACAGGTTTTCAAATGTATTTCAAAATTCACAAATAAACAGATTTCTAGTATTTTTAGACGTTTTAAATCAAATTACATTTAAAAGCATCTAAAATTATACTTGCATTTAAAATCTTCATTTGAATGTGGCAACATTTTTATTTCATTCATTCATTCATTTTCATTTCGGCTTAGTCCCTTTATTAATCTGGGGTCGCCACAGCGGAATGAACCGCCAACTTATCCAGCATATGTTTTACGCAGCGGATGCCCTTCCAGCTGCAACCAATCTCTGGGAATGTATTATTTATAAGAATTCCAAATCTTTTCACAAGTATATGAACGTTGTACAAATATAAAAAAATAAAAAAACATTAATAAATCTCTCACAGAGAGCCCAGCCCTTCCAATCAGTCAATCACCGTTTGCATATTTAGTAATCCTGCTGACATCGTAGATAGAAACAAGACCAACCCGGCCCTAACTCTTAGCTAAAGACTTCACTCTACTCCTTAGTAAAGGTTTCTCAACAACTTTGCCAATAAAATTCTAATCTAAAAATTTAGGAGATTAATGCTATTTTTTTGCCTTTATCAACTTTAACTGGCGGCGTGGTGGCGCAATGGGTAGCGTTGTCGCCTCACAGCAAGAAGGTCGCTGGTTTGAGCCTCGGCTGGGTCAGTTGGCATTTCTGTGTGGAGTTGTCATGTTCTCCCCGTGTTGGCATGGGTTTCCTCCGGGTGCTCCGGTTTCCCCCACAAGTCCAAAGACATGCGCTATAGGTGAATTGGGTAAGGTAAATTGTCCATATGTGTGTGAATGAGAGTGTATTGGTGTTTTCCAGTGATGGGTTGCAGCTGGAAGGGCATCCGCTGGGTAAAACATATGCTGGATAAGTTTGCAGTTCATTTAGCTGTGGCGACCCCTGATTAATAAAAGTACTAAGCTGAAAAGAGAATGAATGAATGAACTTTAATCAAATTCCATAACTTTCCCTCCCCATCTAAATGACTTTCTTCACTTCCTGGTCACATGAAATGCCTTTAGGGCAGGCATACCAGTGGGTGTCTCGTTTCTGCTCTGAATTCTTCCATACATCAATCTTCCTTCATTTTGTTAGCAATGCCTGTCTTTCAACAATCCAATCAGTTCCCAAAGAACGAAATCATGCACCACCCTTCTTTTTTTCCACATTTAAGAATCAGGACCTTTTTTAAGTATATATAGGTCACAATAGCAGAAAAAAGGACAATCTTAAGCTCTGCTTCATGGCGACTTTAAAATAAGAACATACCTGCAGTCCTGGGACCATCATAGCCTCCAGAGTCCTCACCGTCTCTGAAAATTTTCAGGGTTGGATATCCGCTAACACCATATTTACCGCACACTTTGGAATTGGCAGTACAGTCCACCTAGATTATACCAGAGAATAACATTAATAGAAATCCTCCTCTAACCTTTATGAAAAAGTACCTGTAAAATACATACTAATTTATGATGTCCAGAAAGTTGCAAAATGAATGCAGCTTGTGCGCACGCGACTGACATTGAATTAAAATGTAAACTTTAAACATTAAAAGTTTAGTGTGTATCTATATATCTTGCTTAAGTAGGACATTCTTATATGTACTTTAAATTGTTTCTATTGCACATGAAATGGAGGTAAAGTTCACTGATTAATGTATTGAAAAGCATTTATAATAATTTATGATAACTATTGAAACTTGTGTCATGCTACAATTGTGTTTGTTGAGATAAATGAATTAGACTTTTTATTAAGTAGCCCACTTCAAAATGCAATAAAAGTCTAATTAAAAGTGCAGATATACTAAAAATCGAACAACAAAACAAAAGCTGTTTCTTAGAAAATTAAAATGTAATTCTAATTGTAAGCAACACTGGCTCAATTTTCTTTTATGTTCAATGTTATTAATTTGCTTGCTTTAAAGCAATCTACAGTATGATGTGTTGTATGTAAAAACTAAAACTTGACTAGTGTTATGAATTGCACAGCTTGTGCAAACATCACTATGATCAAATTTTTTTTACTTCTGCTTTGTCTTGTAGTTTTAGTTTTTAATTTTGATATAAGAGCAAAATGTGCAACACTTATTTTAAATCTACTTGAAGATTAAGTACACTAAAGGGCACATTCAATGAAATTGCACGAACCAAAGCCAAATTACGACTTCAAATGAATGACAAATCTGGAAAAAAATTATTATAATACAATTATCTACAAACTGATTACATAAACAGGTATTTCAGTAATTTTGCACTGTTGAAAAGCAATACCTTAGCAAGTGAGACAATGCCTTTCAGTCGAGTGGCGGCTGCCTCATACTCAGGGGCAAGACGTTTGCAGTGACCACACCTGAAAGTGAACATGATACATGAGGTTTATTTAGTAAAATTAGGCAACAAGATAGACAGAACAGCATATCTGACTGGTTGAAAATACCTAACCCTGGTTGAACTAGAAGTTTATTTTACAATAACAAATAAATGCTGCTGCTGCTACTACTACTACTTCTACTACTACTACTACTACTACTAATAATAATAATAATAAACAACAACAACAAGGCTAACACCAGCCTTATTAAACCGCAGTTTTAGTTTTGAGGTGAACTACACCTTAGTTGCAAAATCTGAGGCACATTAAAAGTTAACTCATTGATAAATTCTGTTTTAAGTTAGTCAGTAAAGCTGAAGTACGTAATAGAGCGTCATCCAATCACACACAGCCAGCGAAACTTCTTTGACCAATCAAAACGTTACAACGAATGGCAGCCGAGCCTCCAAACATCCTTGTTGCCGCCCCTCATCGCAATTTTACCTCATACTGATAAAAGCTGCAAACTAATACTAACTTTAAATCTTAAAAAGACACACAATAGGATTCACTACGGCAAATCGGTACAAAATCCCACTACTTCAACTAGGAACGTTAATTTTATGTAATTGTTTAGAAAGCAAGTTCTTAAAGAGACAGTTGACCTAAAAATGAGAAGTCATCCTCAGTTGCTCAACCTCATGTGTTACCTTTGGCTCGTAGACACCAAAATGAGACTTTATGCAAAATATCACCGTCTACTAACTAAATAAGCCACTGCCTAATATTGGCATAACGAAAAGCTACAAACAGGAAGTAATTGATTTAATTAGTTTCGCTTACAACTATAGAGATAAAGGCATAGATTTATTCTGATTGCAGTGAGCGTAAATAAATCATAACTTCATTTGCATTTTCAGATTATAAATAGATTAAGTGACGTGAAAAGTGGCTGTTGTAGTTACTTTCGCTTTAGCAAACTAGTCATGCACACTCGTGACTTTTAATAAAACTTCTACAACACCGATGTTACTAGGTTTGTTTGTTTGTTTGTTTGTTTTAAAGAACGACTTAAATATATAAATATTACTTACACTGCAGGGTGCTGTATTGGTTTATATTAGCTGCTCAGACTAAGCTAGTGGACTAAATTTCGAAATCGCAAAGGGAAAAAATTATTTAAATGACAAAATAGTCATTCACTTACCAGGGTGCGAAGAATTCCACCAGAATGAGATCGTGGTCTCCTATTTTGCTGTCAAAATCGTCATCTGTGTACTCGAGCACATCACTGGCGCGCGAGGCCGCTGCGAAAGCAACGATAAACAGCAAACCCAGCATCATTTTAAACCCTTTTCAGTGCAAATGCGAAGGGAACTGTTTATATGCCTGCAGCCCCTCGGTTAACGGCTTCTTTTTGACGTGGTGGTGTGTAAGGAAGGAGTTCCCAAAAGAAAGGCCCACTGGAGCTGCAACCCTGCACTCAATGAAAGAGAAAGCGCAGACGGACGGCACGGATGTACAAACCCGGAGCTCTTCAAAGTAACCAAAGTGTGGCATCTCACTATTGGATTTTCAGCCGCGTCATGATGTTGCAATCAGCCAATCAGGACTCGGGAAGCGCACATCTTCCGGGTAGGAATCATCCTTTGCATGCAATAAGGAAAAAGTATTTTCTTTTCTTGTGTGTACTGTCTAAATTCTCTTTGAGTTTATATAAATACGTTTTGCATATATACGTGTGTATATAATACATTTAAACATGTTATAATATACACGGTAAGGCTTTTTCTCTAAGGAAAAATTGTTTGTTAGTGTAAAAAGAAGAAAATAAGTATTTTTATATAACCAGATTAACAATATAGGTATTTTATTTTAATTTATAATTATATTAACGTTTCAGATGACATATATACATATAAAATGTAATGAAATGTAAGTGTAATATAAGAGTGCATTATCTGCAAATTTTACAAGTTTTGTTTATTTTTTTAACTGAAGTAACAATTATAGGTGACATCTACTGGTCAAAATAAATGACTGTGAATGTAACAAAAGTTCAGACATGGAAACCGAGTAGTTTTACCACCGACTGCTCTCACCAAAAGCATGATGGGAAACGACTGGCTGACGACACAGCTGAATGCTTATTGGATAAGACTGACAAAAATACACATTATTTTCTATTTTTTTGATTTGACTATGGTTTATACCTGCTTTGTTGGGTACCTTTTTTGTATTTTCGTTGATAATTAAAAAAAGACAAAGACCATTACATATGTTTATTTATTTAGATTGACAATGCAACAAAAACAAAACACCTTTGTAAAAACATAATGTGACCTATCCAATATAACAAAATGTTAAAAATAAATAATTAGGATGTGCATGTGCTGTATTTTATTTTTCTCTTAATTTATGTTTGTTGTCATTTGTTTTTACTTTTGTTTGTGTGAATTTTGTACGTTGTAATTTTCATGCAACGTTATTCCATGAAAGTCAATGCAATAAAAGATACATGCATTCTGGAGAAAGTTTTAGACTTTTTATTTAAGTCTGGCTGGAGTAAAAGCAGTTTATATAAGCCTAATAAGTATGTCAATATAATTAGCCCCCCCCTAAGAATTTGTTTATGTCTACAGAACAAACCACTATTGTCCAATGGCTTTTCTTAATTTTTCTTTAACAATATTAACCTATAGTTAACTCTTTAAATGTTACTTTAGGATGAATACTAGTATCTTGCAACAAAAACTTGGAAAGATATGATGTAAATTACATAACATAATCTTATGTAGTCATGGCAGAGACTAGAGAGATTAGTTATTAGAAATTAGTTCTTACAACTGTTGAAAAAAATCTGTTAAACAACACTTTTACATATTTGATGTAATACATTTTTTTTAAACTTCACACGAGGGGTTAATAATTTTATCTTCATCTGTATGTCCCTTTATACCTTCTAATGCCCTTTAGAAAGTCTGAAATAAAAATGGACCACTTGTTCAAACAAATGCCAAATTGTAGGGACATTCCTAGCAAAACAAACAGACATTTGTTATGACCTGTCACTTAAAAGCATCTTGCTATTTAGCTACTTAATTTATAATATAGTCAAATTAGATTTCTTGAGACCTTTCTTGCTGTATAAGCTGTTTATTTTGACATTCTTTTAACATTTACCACTGTTGAATATACACATATGTTTTTTAATACACCCTTTTAAATAATGAGCTGTTTATCTTCTGGGATTGTGACCATCTTTTGGTAAAAACAGTGATATTTCAATTGCATCCACTCCCACATTAAAAAAATAGTATAGTCATTTATAAGCAATACTATAGTGTTTTTGAACCATATATAAAAATAGCCTATTTAATACATTCTATAGTTGCTATGGTATGACAACAACTATAAACATAATCCAATCCTGAAAAAAGAACAAACACTATAATATTCACTATAAATTACCATAGTATTTTTTCATGTGGTCATTCATCTGTGATAATAAATGCGAACACGAATGCTCAGAATAAAAAAGTTATTTATTGATAATTGCCTTTAAAAAAATCTTGATTTATTGATGGAGAGGAGAAATGTGGTGGTGGGAAAATAATGAATTTCCCATTGTAAGCCAAAAATAGCTTTTTTGTGTGTTTGAATGCAAGCAGTCCTTTGGAAAGGGTTTGTAGCACTGTCGTAATGCTTTACCTTCAAAGAAGTGCATTTTTTTTTCTGTCAAGAAACCTGCGTTGTTTCGTGCAGTGGTGATGTTTTAAAAACAATTAGGTTCAACGTACATTAAGTTTATAGTTTTTGCCTTTTTTTAATTGGCTAATGTGGCAGGCTAAATCTAGTTTTGATTTGTGAAATGCTTTAGATACCCAGGTGTGGGACATTTTTTATATATATGAAGATTATAAATTGGGCCTCACAGTGGCGCAGTGGATAGCACGTTCGCCTCACAGCAAGAAGTCGCTGGTTCGAGCCTCGGCTGGGTCAGTTGGTGTTTCTGTGTGGAGTTTGCATGTTCTCCCTGTGTTGGTGTGGGTTTCCTCCAGATGCTCCGGTTTCCCCACAAGTCCAAAGACATGCGGTACAGGTGAATTTTCCGTAGTGTATGAGTGTGAATGGGTGTGTATGGATGTTTCCCAGAGATGGGTTGCAGCTGGAAGGGCATCCGCTGCATAAAACATATGCTGGATAAGTTGGTGGTTCATTCCGCTGTGGCGACCCCAGATTAATAAAGGGACTAAGCCGAAATGAAAATGAATGAATGAATGAACATTATAAATTGATTACGAAAGATACCTGTGCCTGAATGTCATTTTGTGAAATTTAATGTGACAGCAAATCAACTGAATGTTATTTTTTTATATAGGGCTAAATTAAATATATTTAGGTAATAGTCTGAAATACAATCTTTTTGAATGAATATATATATACAGCTTTACCATATGCATGTCAAATGCAATTTAAAACAATGAAATATCATCTGCCTACATCTACATTTGCTTTCTAACTTTATCATATTTATTTTTTCCCCAATAATGTTTATTATGGCCTGATAATTCATTGTCATAATCGACATCACCATATTCATTAGACATCATCAATATATGATAATGTCATCTTGTCACCCAGCACTAGAAGCTACTATTTTGTTTTCAAGCTGCTTCTGTAAACTGTTAAATGAACAAAACTATTATTTCTTTCTTTGACATTTGAAATGTTAATGAGTTCTTTATTTTGTCAATATATGTTTAAAGTGATGAGGAAGTATCTGGTCCACTGTTGAGTCTCTCTCTTTTTTTTTCAGCCACCTGAAGATCTTGATGGTGAGCCAGGCCTTCCCAGACGATGTTGTGATACTGGAGGAGAGGACTGTGATTTTGGATCTCAAAGGTTTTCCAGATGATTTGCAATATATTTTGTACTGTATGCTTCAACCATAAAATATTCCAGAGGACCGCAATACATCTTTGATTCACAGATTTTTATGAAAATTTAGGAAAGCTGCATTTCAAAGGCTCATTTTTCTTCAGGAGGGATGTTTTTATGTTGTGAAGTGCAGGGCTCCTACGGTCATGGAAAAGTTATGGAATTTTGACATGGTGTTATCCATGCATGGAAAAGTCATGGAAATTTATTTAACAAATATCTGTATACTTGAATAGAGGTTGCTTGTCTTTACTTTTTTTCTGTCCTTGGCCAGTCACGTACTCTCACATTATGTGTGCTATGTAAGCATTGCCTAAATTTTCCATTCAAAATTGTACAGAATTTATTTTATTTTTTTTCATTTAAATTGACTTTTATGCTGTAATAAATTTGAAAATGCATTGTTTTTTTTATGTACCAGATACTTAGAGACTACATGAAACATTAGGTCATGAACATTTACTTGAAAGTTTTGGAAAAGTCATGGAATTTTAGTAGTAAAAATATTGATGAACCCTGGAAGTGGTCTTCTTTAATGTTTCACAGCAGATCAAACCAAGAGACATTTAAACTTTCCCATGTGTTTGTTTTAATATTGTAATTGCAGGTGTTCATATTGTAATTTTGCATTATAAAATGAATGCTTTGTTTTAAGAATGTTCAGAGAAGATTCAAAAGTAGCTTTTATCATTTTTTATGGCTAAAATAGAATAAACCTTTCAAATAGCAAAAAGCTCTTTGGATCGTTCGGGGAAAAACATCACAACTTAATGGGAATGACACATTACAAAAATGTACAAAAATGTTTTGTTGGCTCAACAAAAAGCTTTGGTCTTATTGTACTTAAAGCAATATTTATTATTTATTATTAATATTTATTATTTGTACTTAAAGCTTTGGTCTTATTGTTGTAATACCATTACTTCAGGGTGCAAAACTGGCTAAAAAACAATGATTATTTTTAACGTTTCAATGATGGTGGTGTTGATCTTTTAACATTTATTCAGTGTTGGTTTCAGTGTAAATATTAATTTAATTTTTAAAGTAATGCTGATTTTGTGACCATTTCGATCTAAATTTCGGAGGATCGTCGTTAAAATAACATTTCAGGGTGCAAAACGCTAAAAGTCATTGATAGCTTTTAACGTTGTTTCAATAATAGTTTGGCTGGTCTTTCAACATTTATTCAATGTTGTTAATCAAGGTCTGCTATTTTGGAAGGGAGCAGGGGGGAATATTTGAAAAATATTGCACAAGGGCTAATCATTTTGTCTTTGACGATATATAATGCCATATATGTCAGCTTCAGACATGACATCATGGAACCTCAGAGTTCCATTTAGAATTCTGGCTACTCAGTGAGCCTAGTGACGAGACACCGGAGCTGCAGGAATGAGTGGAAGATCGACAATACAGCTTCAGGAGCAGATTTCCGCTGCCTATCCTGGATTTCAGGAAGTAGAGACCATAACATTGCAGGAGGAATCAACAACAAGTAACTGCACAAAACACAAATATGAGTTAAAGGCTTAATTCAGGGGCTGTTCTAGACCCTTTTTAGTATGTAACGTGAAATTCAGCTCATCTAAGACCACGAACTATTAAACTAACCATTTAAAAAAAGTCTTTACCCACCCACGCGATATTAATTATAGACAACTACATGATCGCGAGTTGCACGTTTTGTCTTTTTAAGCAGTATTATAACATCCGGGTCAAAACCAATCAAATATAAGTACTAGGACAACAGATGATAGTTCATATATGAGCGCTGATGTTTATGCTAATGATGAATATAATCGTTTGAAAGCAATTGAATGCTTTTTCTTTTATGGAATTACATTGTTGCGCCAAAAGGTGTCGACAAACAACCATCTAAATGTGTGTCGCTGAATCATTTTTCAAAAATGATTAATCCAGTAATGAAAGCCTGAGCTAGTTATTGAGTCATTAACATTCCAGTTTAAAGAAATGCTTATATATATATATATAATCAGATAACTGCAACACATCTGAACCATAATTATCCAGATATGTGCAATAACAAAAACCTAAAGCTGAGATTCTCCCATTTTCAGTGATATATGATGATACATTTATGAGGAAATTATTCAAGTTTAGTAAAACATGTCTATCTGTTTATAATTTGAAGATCCAAAAAGCATAAAAGACAAAACAATGCAACTATTCATGTGGTACAACAGCTGTATTTGGAAAATAAAATCTCAGTAGCAAATGATAAATATAATATAGATTCATATTTTATATTTTTTTGTAAAATCCCAACCTCTTTTTATTTTATGAGATAATTATAGCAATTTATGATAGTACATAGTTGTAGATTAAATACAGAGTATGCCTGTAATAGCACTTTAACATTATAGTTTCTTTTACTCTAAATTACTATAGTATTTTCATGTTTTCGCATTACATTGGCGGTATATACACAGACAATCTTGTTAACTACATATTTAGCAAAAAAATTAAAATAAAATCCTATTCTAGGTCTTGCTCATCATTCTATAAAATAATCCACTATAGAGAATTCATCAAGCATAGCGTCAGTATCTTGCTAATAGACTAATTATTATCAGCCATAAAATGAACTTAAAATAAGTGGATTACCTTGACACATGTTGGGCTTTAAAGCAAAATAAATCATTCCTGAAATTTCAGTGATGAGTGGAAAAATGTAAAGAGAAAACTAAAGGTTGCAGCTTTCCTATTTTTCCAGAGACTGACCTGATTTTTGCTCATGTGAGAAGGTATTAAAGTATGTTTGCCATCTCTAATGGTAGAAAAGAAATGTATTAACAGCATGATATGAGAATCGGGATGTGTTTCTATATAAAAAGTTAACCAAAGAACAATTGAAATAAGTGTTTAAGTAGTAAACCTCCAATATAACTTCTCCATAACATCATGACACAACTTCTGCAACGACTTCGCAAAGAAGAGTACGGCAGACTGTGGCAGAAGGCAGAGAAGTCATGAGCAAGTAAGATTTTAAATGAATTTTCACACACACACACACACACACACACACACACACACACACACACATACAAATATATAACATACAGTTGAGGTCAGAATTATTAGCCCTCCTGTTAAATTTTAATTCTTTTATATTTTTTCCTCCAATTTCTCTTTAACAGAGAGATTTTTTTCAACACATTTCTGAATATAATAGTTTTAATAACTAATTTCTCATAACTGATTTCTTTTATCTTTGCCATGATGACAGTAAGTAATATTTTACTAGATATTTTATTTTATTTATTATTATTTTTCTAGAAACAAGTATTCATCTTAAAGTGCAATTGAGAAGTTTAATTAGGTAAACTAGATAAGTTAGGGTAATTTGGCAAATATTGAAAAAATATATATTTCTTGAGGGGGCTTATGATATTGACCCTAAAATGGTTCTCCAAAATATAATAGGAAATACTGTAAAAATCCCTTGATCTGACATCATTAGAGAAACATTTGAAAAAATAAAATAAAATAAAAAATAATCACAGGTGGCCTAATAATTTTGACTTCAACTGTGTATATATACAGTGCTCAGCATAAATGCGTACACCCCTCATAGATCTCTCTTTTAAACTAATATTTTCTATAGGATGCTTTACAAAATTATATTTGTGCATATACAATAGTTTAGTCAGTACCAAACCCAAAACTGGAACTAATTTAACAAAATAACTGAAGATCACAGTCCACAAATTAGTACACCCAAATTAATATGTTGGGGAAAAATATAAAATAAAATTTTAATAAACAGGAAAAATCAACATAAAAAAAAATCAGTTTAATTTTTGTATTTTGTAATACACTTACACCACTCAATCCACTCAGAGCTGGGATCTAATCGGCGACTCTCCGCATGGAAGTCAGTTGCTCTAACAAGGAGGCTAAAGAGCATGGCCTCGAGAGTCTGTCGCTAGAGCATGTTTCGGGTTCAGAGGAGTGAGGTTTACCTGCACAGCACTTCACTAGCTGGCCTCTGTTACACCAGTCCATTGCCCAATCTGCATGCTGAACAATAAGGAAATGACTGCCCATGTAGGACAGGGCTAAATTGTTGGGGCACTATATTCTTGACTGGATGACTATCAATGGCTGATGAGGACACTGTTATTATGCACCTTGGCCATCTGGAATATATGGGACCGGCTGTCTGTTCATCCCAGGTAAAAACCAGGAGAAAGGATTAGGGTGTGTCCTGTAAGGTAGCGGTGGGTGGGACACAGAACACACCCTAAGTTGCCGAAAAATGACAAAAATAATTTTCAAATGTTTTTGCTGTACTATGAAATAAAATATAACATGTGGCTGATTGGCCTTTATGTCTGACCGGTTCCTAGCTCTGGTGAAACACTCTGGGTTGAACTGACCAGCTACGGGCCCATTGCACAGTCTGTTATAGCGTGCATCCAGAGCTCTTGCATCAGTCAGATGGATCAAGTTATGAATGTCCCTTAAAACAAAAAAAAGTCATGGCACTACATTTAGGCAGAATGACTGTCAAAGGACCAAGAGTTTATAGGCCAGTGTTGGCAAAGTTGCCAAGCCATAGCACAGTCTGCATGCTAAACAATAAGGAAATAACTGCCAATGTAAGACAGGGCAAAAATGTTGGGGCACTACATTCTTCACTGGATGACTATCAATGGCTGATGAGGACACAATTATTATGCACCTTGGCCATCTGGTATATAAGGGACTGGCTATTTGTTTACCTCAGGTAAAAGTAAAAACCAGGAGATAGGAATAGAGTGTGTCCAGTAAGGGTGCTGTGAGTAGGACACAGGGCACACCCTAAGTTGCCGAAAAATGGCAAAAATACTTTGAACCTGTTTTTGCTATACTATTAATTACAATAAAACATGTGGCTGATTGGCCTTTATGTCAGACCGGTTCCTTGCTCCGGTGAAACACTCTGGGTAAAACGGACCAGCTACGAGCTCATTGCACAGTCTGTTATAGCGAGCATCCAGAGATATTGCATCAGTCTGAAAGATCAAATAATGAATGTCCCATCAAAATAAAAAATCTCACGGCACTACATTTAGACAGAATGACTGTGAAAGGACCAAGAGTTCTTGG
>CAIGQW010000415.1:5219503-5240815 GCA_903798125.1 Danio choprae | reverse complement strand
TGAGCAGGCTCTCCCCCGGGAGAGCTTCTCTTTTTCTCGGCTTGGAGCAGGACTCGGTCTCCATCACGGTGCGCTTTTTTTTAGCGCACCGGGCCAATGCTGCTCTGTCTGATTAATTCGGCAGTTACAGTGGTCCCACTGAAGTTTTTCAGAGGCTCCTGGGGCATATGACATTTGTAGCCGCTACATCGCCGCTCAAATGGTTCATATGAGACCACTTCAGCGCTGGCTTTGCGATCGAGTTTCCAGATGGGCATAGCACGCGGAGGCACACCGGGTGTCAGTCACCACGCTGCGTCGCCGCACCTTCAGTCCCTGGATGGATTTTGCCTTCTACGGGCCGGGGTGCCCTTAGAACAAGTATCCGATCATGCTGTCATTTTGACAGATGCTTCCAGTACGGGCTGGTGGGCTGTGTGTATCGAGCATGCAGCCGCAGGTTCGTATATCGGACTTCGGTTGCGTTGGCATTTTAATTGCCTGGAGCTGACGGCAATGTTTCTCGCTCTCCGTCGGTCCATACCGGTACGGGAGGGGACACACGTGTTGGTTAGGACGGCTAGCACGGCCGCGATAGCGCACATCGACCATTTGGGTGATGCGCGCTACTGCCGCATGTCTCAGCTCGCTCGCCATCTGCTCCACTGGAGTCATGCGGCTTAATAGCTGCGCGCCGTTCATATCCCGTACGAGCTCTCCGTGCCAGCTTACTCGCTCTCACGGCAGTTATGTTTCCGGAAGAACGGAGACTCCCACCCGGCGCGGTCCAGTTGGCCCCGGGTTCATTTTTCCCCAGTGAGCCTGCGCGCACAGACACTGTGCAAGGTCGGGGAGCGAGGGGCGGGTCTCGCTCGTTGCGCCTCCTTGGCCCAACCGGACCCGAGTTTCTGAACTCACACTCCTCGTGATGGCTCTCCCTGACGAATTCCCCGGAAAAAGCACTCCTTTTTTTGGGATGGGCACCCTCTGGCACCCGCAGCGTTCTGGAACCCCCAGGAGGGTTTCTAGACAGCGCGGATGACTTAGGTGACCTATCAGTAGATGGTTAACACCGTCACTCAGACTAGAGCCCCTGTATAGGCAAGCCTATGTCATGTAGTGGAGTCCATTCGTTGTGTGGAGCTCTTCTCTCGGAGAAGAACCCCGGACATGCCAGATTAGTGTTGTGTTTTCTTCCTTCAGGATAGCTGGAGCGCAGGCTGTCACCCTCCACACTGAAGGTTTGGTGTGCTGTCATCCTTGCCCTCGGGGGGGCGGCAGATGACAGCGCACTGGGAAAGCATAACCTTATCAGCCGGTTCCTCAGAGGTGCGTGGCGCGAGATGGTTAATTCCATCCCGCCCCCCTACTCTTGCCCTCTCGGGATCTCTCTAGCCCCAGCGGTTATGGTTAGATCCGTTGAGCCACTCGTCTCAGTATCTATAAATTTTCTGTCCATGAAGACAGCTCTGCTGGTCGCGTTGGTATCATTCTGGAGGGTTAGGATGCCGGTGGCATTTTCGGTCAGCGAATCGTGCCAGGAATTTGGACCGGCCTACTCTCACGTTTACCTGAGACCCCGGTTCAGCTTGTGCCAAGGTTCGTACCACCCCCTTTATATTAAAGTGGTAGTGAACCTGCGAGCGCTGTCTGCGGAGGAGACAGGCCCAGCCTTTCATTGTATGTCCGCGCACTGCGCTTAATGACATGTAGAGCGTACATCTTTGAGCAGCTCTTTTCTGTTATGATCGGCAGAAGGGAAGTACCGTATCAAAACAGAGGTTGGTCCATTCTAATAGTATGCCATCACCCTCGCTTCATGTGCCAGGGTGAGCTGTGTCCCCCGGTAAGAGGCGGTGCCTCCTTTTCGGCGCGAGTACGCAGCACCTCTTAACAGATTATGCAAAGCTGCGGGCTGGGCGACACCTAACACATTCGCGAGGTTTTGTAATCTCCGAGTGGAGTCGTTTTCTTCCCGATTATTGGGTAATCCCGATCAGTCGGGACGAAACTAAACTCGGTGTCAACAACGCTTGCTGCGCCATGCTCCCTAACACGGAGATACGTGCGCCTTTTTTATTCTGCTAGTAAGTTTCCCATCTGGCGAACCCTAGAGAATTCCTCCGAGGCCCCCAGCACTCATCTCAGCGGAGGAGTCGAGTGCCTGGCTCAGTGTGATGTCTGGTATGCAGAAATTGGTCTACCCACATGCTGAGGTTCGGTGCCGGCTATGCGCGGTTCCCACGGTAACCCCATATGCATATATTAACCACGGTGTGTTCCCCCTGTCCAGGCGGACCCGTGTCTTCCCTAACCGCTAACCAGCTTATCATATGTAGCACTCCCCCTTATTAGGGCTAGTCCATATGCTCCTATTGCCATCAACTCTCCCCTCTTGGGTAGCAGGTGGCCTCCGCAGCGTCCTCCCCCTTCAGGGACTGGCACGCTTCCCAACGTACTGTCGTAATTTAAAATCCCTAGTCTATATTAGCTAGGTAAAAAGCACATTACGAACCCCGATCCAAATCTAAATTTTCCAATGTAATGGTAAATAGAGGGCCTAGGGGACGTTGGAAGGTTGCGCTCTTGGTGATGCTTGTGCGCGCACGCTATGCTTGGCAAACTTCACATCAGGAGCGTGACGGGCTTAGCTGCTGTGGCGTTTTCCATACAGTCTCCCATAGTCTGTAAGACACACGTTGGAGTTCCCATATGAAGGGGAACGTCCTGGTTACGTCCGTAACCCACGTTCCCCGAATAGGGAACGGAGACGTGTGTCTCCACTGCCACAGCACCTGAGTCTCCAGCTGTTAGCTGAATGTTCGGCTCTTCAGCAGGCAATTCTAAGGCTCGCTTCACAGCAGACAGCTTATATAGCGCTAATGGCTAAGCGCTGTCAGCTGTGGAGCTGAGCTCCGCCAATTCACTTGGCGTTCATTGGCCCGTTTTCTTAATCTCCAGAGTGATTGGTCGTCTGACGTACTCCCATAGTCTGTAAGACACACGTCTCCGTTCCCTATTCGGGGAACGTGGGTTACGGACGTAACCAGGACGTTCTTTTTGTTTTAAACAACATTATATGCATTATTAAACATGTTTTAACAAGTTGCAAATGAAAATAAGGTGAAATGATGGAGTTTGCAATATAGCTAATTTCTGCCTTGCAGGAATCAGGTTCTCTCGGCTTATAAAGTTCAAAAACAGCAAGTGATAAAAACTGCTTAAAACAGTGAAAATCATCATTCATTTTGTTTTAATTAACATTATACGCAGTATTAAAAAGTTTTAAAAAGTTGCAAGTGAAAACTAAGTGAAACGAAGAGTTTGCAAAATAGCTAATTTCTGCATTGCAGGAATTAGCTTCTCTCAGCTTTTAAGGGCCAAAAACAGCAAGTGATAAAAACAGCTTAATACAATGAAAATCATCATTCTTTTTGTTTAAACAACATTATATGCAGTATTAAACATGTTGCAAGTGAAAACTAAGTGAAATGGGGAGTTTGCAAAATAGGTAGTTTCTCTGTTGCAGGAATTAGCTTCTCTCGGCTCATAAAGGCCAAAAACAGCAAGTGATAAAAACTGCTTAAAACATTAAAAATCACCATTCTTTTTGTTTTAGACAAAATTATATGCAGTATTAAACATGTTTTAACAAGTTGGAAATGAAAATTAGGTGAAATTATGGAGTTTTCAATATAACTCATTTCTGCGTTGCAGGAATCAGCTTCTCCCAGCTTATGAAGGCCAAAAACAGCAAGTGACAAAATTGCTTAAAACAGTGAAAATCCTAATTCTTTTTGTTTTAAACAACCTTATATGCAGTATTAAACATGTTTTTAACAAGTTGCAAGTGAAAACTAAGTGAAATGAGGAGCTTGCAAAATAGCTCATTTCTGTGTTGCAGGAATCAGCTTCTCTCGGCTTATTAAGTTCAAAAACAGCAAGTGATAAAAACTGCTTAAAACAGTGAAACTCATCATTCATTTTGTTTTAAACAACATTATATGCAGTATTAAACATGTTTTAAAAAGTTGCAAGTGAAAACTAAGTGAAATGAGGAGTTTGCAAAGTAGCTAATTTCTGCACTGCAGGATTCAGCTTCTCTCAGCTTTTAATGGCCAAAAACAGCAAGTGATAAAAACAGCTTAAAACAATGAAAATCATCATTCTTTTTGTTTAAACAACATTATATGCAGTAGTAAACATGTTTTAACAAGTTGCAAATAAAAATTGCGTGAAATTATGGAGTTTGCAATATAACTCATTTCTGCGTTGCAGGAATCAGCTTCTCTCGGCTTATAAAGGCCAAAAACAGCAAGTGACAAAATTGCTTAAAACTGTGAAAATCCTAATTCTTTTTGTTTTAAACAACATTATACGCAGTATTAAACATGTTTTAACAAGTTGCAAGTGAAAACTAAGTGAAATGAGGAGCTTGCAAAATAGCTAATTTCTGCGTTGCAGGAATCAGCTTCTTTAAGCTTTTAAAGTCCAAAAACGGCAAGTGATAAAAACTGCTTAAAACAATGAAAATAATCATTCTTTTTGTTTTAAACAACATCATTTGCAGTAATAAACATGTTTTAACACGTTGCAAATTAAAATTAGGTGAAATGATGGAGTTTGCAATATAGCTAATTTCTGCGTTGCAGGAATCAGCTACTCTCGGCTTATAAAGTTCAAAAACAGCAAGTGATAAAAACTGCTTAAAACAGTGAAAATCATCATTCATTTTGTTTTAAACAACATTATATGCAGTATTAAACATGTTGCATGTGAAAACTAAGTGAAATGGGGAGTTTGCAAAATAGCTAATTTCTGATTTGCAGGAATCAGCTTCTCTCGGCTTATAAATGTCAGGTCTGCTGTCTGATCACCCGGTGTTTGTTGTCTATTCTGTGTTTTCATGTCATTTTAGCACATGGTGTGTTTTGATTGCACTCTCTGCACGCTTACTAGGACACATCTCCACCCATCTTCCCAATTCTTTCCTATTATTCAATTAAGCCGAGATTTCACTCACCTGTTCTCCTTGTTTCGTCGTAATTTCCCCCTCTATTTAGTTCGCTCTCCTTCTGTTGTCCTTTGTCAGTTCGTTGTCACATGTATGTCTGTTGTCAACGTTCTTTTGGTTTCGCTACTCCAGTCCAGTCGGTCCTTGTGGTGTTGTGCTGTTTCGTGCCTGGCTCCCGGTCAGTTATTCCTTTATTTTGCTGTTTTTTTTTTCACCCCTCTCTGTAATCTCCAGACCCTGTTTTGTTACATCCCCGCAGTTTGGTTGGTTGTCGCAGCGATCGGTGTTCCCGTTCCTCACCTGTACCAGCACTCTTGCTCTCCCTCTCTGCTTCGCCGCCCACCTGATCCAGAAAACCGCCGTATCACCTCCTGCCAAACGGGAGGAAAACTACACCCCAAGAGATTTATTATTTTTTCTCTTTCCTCTACGGAGTGTTTTTTGTTGACTGTCTTTTTGAGACTAACTCTTTTGGCTTGATCTCTCTCTC
This sequence comes from Danio choprae, assembly GCA_903798125.1. Taxonomy (NCBI): domain Eukaryota; kingdom Metazoa; phylum Chordata; class Actinopteri; order Cypriniformes; family Danionidae; genus Danio; species Danio choprae. The sequence continues at coordinate 5,235,332 of CAIGQW010000415.1, read as the reverse complement.
TCTTTTGTATTTATTTATTTTTCTTTTTTTGAAGAATTTGTTGCTAAATAAATTTTTTGAGAGACCTGCACTTGTGTCCGTTCTGAATTCTGACAGAACGAACTGACCAACATGGACACAGCGGGTCCAGATCCTGTCAGATTAGCGGTTGCCCAGCAAGGGGTGCTTTTGGGCCAACATGAGACAAGACTCTCTAACACCAGCAGAGAGGTGGAAATTCTTGCCAATCAGGTGGCTGAGCTTACTACTCGCTTGCAAGAACTCCAGCATGAGACCACTCTGCGAGGTTTTCACCATGAGCCTGAGCCACGTTGCAATAATCCACCACCCTATAATGGGGACCCTAACTCATGTCGGGCATTTTTGGCACAATGTTCTGTGGTATTCGCCCTCCAACCACGCATGTATGACGCAGAGGAGACTAAGGTGGCCTTTGTGTTAACCCTCCTTACTGGTAAGGCCCGTGAATGGGGAACGTCAGTTTGGGAAACCAGAGCCCCTTGTTGTGCCTCTTTCAATGACCTCTGGATGGAGATGATGAGGCTATTTGATCGATCCGCTAGAGGACAGGAAGCTGCGGATCAGCTCGCCCGCCTTCACCAGAGTGGCAGATCGGTCACTGAGTATGCTATCCTGTATAAAACCCTGGCAAACTCCTGTGACTGGAATGAGGGGGCGTGTCGATCGATGTTCCATGCGGGTCTAGAAGAGGACATCCAAGATGAGCTATCCACTCATGAGCTACCACACAACTTTGATGACCTAATAAATCTGGCACTCCGCATCGAGGTTCGCCTTAATCGCCGGCACCAGCGTAAGCTGACCCGCTCCTCTGTCAGGGTAGAGGGCATCTTTTTACCTTCCACATTTGCTGCTGCGCCTGACCCTGAACCCATGCAAGTGGGCTGACTGCGGCTAACACCCCAGGAGAAACAACAGCATCTGGCCCGGGGTTTATGCCTTTATTGTGGTAAACCTGGACACTTTGCTGCAGCCTGCCCAGCAAAAGCCAAAGCCCACCAGTGAAACGGGGAATCCTGGTGGGCGCTATTCCCCTTCAGTCCCCCTCCTCTCGTACCCTCCTACCCGCATTGGTTCAGTATGGGGGTTCTGCTAATGTTTGTTCGGCCCTGGTCGACTCTGGAGCTGAAGGAAACTTTATGGATAGCTCGGTGGCCATCCAGTGGGGTATCCCTGCCATTCCACTCCCTGAGCCCATCCCTGCCCGTTCCCTTGATGGTAGCCTGATTGCTACTGTCTCCCATGCTATGCCCTTCGTAAGTCTTGTTATATCAGGCAATCACCGTGAGGTTACCATGCTGTATCTTCTTGACTCTCCCAGTGCTCCCATAATTTTGGGACATCCCTGGTTGGTGCAGCAAGGCCCTCATGTGGAATGGTCTGGAAATTCTGTTCTGTCTTGGAGTCAGTCTTGTCTTGAGTCTTGTCTTGGTCCTGCCCCGTATTCCTGTGTCTGTGTGTCCTGTTTTGCAGGTGAAGGCAGCAGATCTGACTGGGGTCCCGGCGGAGTACCATGATCTGCGTCTTGTGTTCAGCAAATCCCGGGCCACCTCCCTGCCTCCACATCGACCCTATGACTGTGCCATAGAGCTCCTCCCAGGCACTTCTCCGCCTAAGGGTCACTTGTATTCCCTTTCCTGTCCTGAAAGAGGACAAATATATTGATGAATCCCTTAAAGCTGGCCTCATCCGCCCTTCCTCGTCTCCTGCAGGCGCTGGGTTCTTCTTTATTAAGAAGAAGGATGGCTCACTTCGTCCTTGTATTGACTATCGAGGGCTGAATGACATCACTGTAAAGAATAGGTACCCCTTGCCTCTCATGTCTTCAGCCTTTGAACTCTTGCAGGGAGCCCAGGTCTTCACTAAGCTTGACCTCCGGAATGCCTATCACCTTGTCCGTATTCGGGAGGGGGATGAGTGGAAGACAGCCTTCAACACCCCAACGGGACACTTTGAATACCGGGTCCTTCCGTTTGGTCTGACCAACGCTCCGGCTGTCTTCCAGGCCCTGGTTAATGATGTGCTGAGAGACATGGTGAATCAATTTGTCTTTGTGTACCTTGATGATATCCTGATATTTTCTCCCTCTCTGCAGGTACACACTCAACACGTTCGCCAGGTGCTGCAACGACTACTGGAGAATCAATTGTTTGTTAAGGCGGAGAAGTGCGTCTTCCATGCCAAGTCAGTTTCGTTCTTGGGGTTTGTGATTTCGGCGGGTGAGATCAAAGCTGACCCCTCTAAGGTAAGGGCTGTTGCCGAGTGGCCAACTCCTGATTCTCGTAAGGCACTGCAGCGGTTCCTGGGATTTGACAACTTTTACCGGCGATTCATCCGGAACTTCAGCCAGATTGCTGCACCCTTAACAGCGCTCACCACTCCCAAGGTACCGTTCATCTGGAGTAATAAGGCACAGGAGGCCTTTGATAATTTAAAGTCCCGTTTTATCTCTGCTCCTGTCTTGTCTATTCCAGATCCTAAAGGACAGTTCATTGTTGAGGTGGACGGTTCCGATGTCGGAGTAGGCGCAGTTCTGTCACAACGGTCTCAATGGGATGGGAAAGTGCATCCATGTGCCTTCTTCTCCCACCGCCTGAGCCCCACAGAACGGAATTATGACATTGGTAATCGGGAATTGTTGGCAGTCAGACTGGCTCTGGGTGAGTGGCGTCACTGGTTAGAGGGTGCAGTTCAACCTTTTGTGGTCTGGACAGACCACAAGAATTTAGAATATATTGGCTCGGCCAAGAGGCTGAGTTTCAGACAGGCCCGCTGGTCCCTCTATTTCAGTCGCTTTAACTTTACACTCTCTTACAAGCCAGGTTCCAAAAACACTAAGCCCGATTCTCTCTCTCGCATGTTTAGTACTCCAGAGAGGAAAGTTTCAACTGACACCATCCTGCCCAGAGGCGTGGTGGTGGCTTCCCTCTCTTGGGATATCGAGAGAGAGGTTCTGGGGGCCATGAGAGAGTGTCGGGTACCTAGAGGGATTCCAGTGGGCAAGCTATTTGTACCTCAGTCACTGCACTCCAAAGTTATCAAGTGGGGTCACTCATCCATGCTAGTCTGTCATCCAGGAGTTCGGAGATCTTTGGCTGCCATCCGTCAGCAATTTTGGTGGCCATCCATGGCCAAGGATGTCAGGCAGTTTGTGTTTGCTTGCTCTATTTGTGCCCAAAACAAGAGTGCCAATTCACCTCCCGTTGGTCTGCTTCGCCCCTTACCCATCCCTTCTCGCCCCTGGTCACACTTAGCCCTTGACTTTGTCACCGGCCTACCCAAATCGAAGGGCAACACCGTCATTCTCACGGTGGTGGACCGCTTCTCCAAAGCGGCCCATTTCATTCCTCTTCCCAAGCTCCCCTCTGCCAAGGAGACTGCACAGGTGGTGGTCGATCACGTGTTCCGGATACATGGTCTTCCGGTAGATGTGGTCTCCGATAGGGGTCCCCAGTTTGTCTCCCGGTTTTGGAAGGAATTCTGCCGACAGATCGGGGCCTCTACGAGTCTGTCTTCAGGATTCCATCCCCAGACCAACGGGCAGTCTGAGCAGGCTCTCCAGGATCTCCGCTGTCTGACATCCCATAGTCCTAACTCCTGGTGCCAACAACTATCCTGGGTCGAGTATGCTCATAATACTCTACCAGTTTCTGCTACAGGTATGTCGCCATTTCAGTGCTCTCTTGGCTATCAACCACCTCTGTTCCCCTCACAGGAACCCGAAGCTGCAGTCCCGTCTGCCTTGGCTTTTGTTCAACTGTGTCGCCGCACCTGAAGGAAAGCTAAGGAAGCCTTGGCCCGGGCTAGCAGACGGAACAAAGCAGCGGCTGATCGTCATCGGACTCTGGCTCCCCACTATGTATGTGGTCAACGTGTATGGCTCTCCACCAAGGACCTGCCTCTCAGGGTTGCCTCACGCAAATTGGCTCCCAGGTTCATTGGTCCATACCGGATCACAAAAGTGTTGAGTCCTGTGGCTGTCCAGCTCAAGTTACCTCCTACACTTGGTCGGGTTCACCCAGTGTTTCATGTCTCTAGGGTTAAACCTGTGTTTTCCTCCCCACTTGTTCCCTCTGTTCCGACCCCTCCCCGTCCCCGCCTTGTGGATGGTTCTCCAGCTTACTCTGTCAGGAGGTTACTGGAGGTCAGACGTAGGGGTAGGGGTTTTCAATACCTAGTGGACTGGGAGGGCTATGGACCAGAGGAAAGGAGTTGGGTTCCAGCCCGGGATATTCTGGACCAGACGCTGATTTCGGAATTCCGTCGGAGACGAGGTGAGCCCCACCAGGGTGCACCTGGTGGCGACCATGGAGGGGGGGGTACTGTCAGGTCTGCTGTCTGATCACCCGGTGTTTGTTGTCTATTCTGTGTTTTCATGTCATTTTAGCACATGGTGTGTTTTGATTGCACTCTCTGCACGCTTACTAGGACACATCTCCACCCATCTTCCCAATTCTTTCCTATTATTCAATTAAGCCGAGATTTCACTCACCTGTTCTCCTTGTTTCGCCGTAATTTCCCCCTCTATTTAGTTCGCTCTCCTTCTGTTGTCCTTTGTCAGTTCGTTGTCGCATGTATGTATGTTGTCAACGTTCTTTCGGTTTCGCTACTCCAGTCCAGTCGGTCCTTGTGGTGTTGTGCTGTTTCGTGCCGTGCCTTTTTTCACCCCTCTCTGTTATCTCCAGACCCTGTTTTGTTACATCCCCGCAGTTTAGTTGGTTGTCGCAGCGATCGGTGTTCCCGTTCCTCACCTGTACCAGCACTCTTGCTCTCCCTCTCTGCTTCGCCGCCCACCTGATCCAGAAAACCGCCGTATCTCCTCCTGCCGAACGGGAGGAAAACTACACCCCAAGAGATTTATTATTTTTTCTCTTTCCTCTACGGAATGGTTTTTGTTGACTGTCTTTTTGAGACTAACTCTTTTGGCTTGATCTCTCTCTCTCTTTTGTATTTATTTTTTTTACCTTTTTTGAAGAATTTGTTGCTAAATAATTTTTTTGAGAGACCTGCAATTGTGTCCGTTCTGAATTCTGACAATAAAAGCCAAATACAGCAAGTGATAAAAACTGCTTAAAACAATAAAAATCATCATTGTTTTTGTTTTAGACAACATTATATGCAGTATTAAACATGTTTTAACAAGTTGCAAATGAAAAGTAGGTGAAATTATGGAGTTTGCAATATAACTCATTTCTGCGTTGCAGAAATCAGCTTCTCTCAGCTTATAAAGGCCAAAAACAGCAAGTGACAAAATTGCTTAAAACAGTAAAAATCCTAATTCTTTTTGTTTTAAACAACATTATATGCAGTATTAAACAAGTTAAGAAGTTGCAAGTGAAAGTTAAGTGAAATGAGGAGCTTGGAAAATAGCTAATTTCTCCGTTGAAGGAATCAGCTTCTCTCAGCTTTTAAAGTCCAAAAACAGCAAGTGATGAAAACTGCTTAAAACAATAAAAAGCATCATTCTTTTTGTTTTAAGAAACATTTTTTGCAGTATTAAACATGTTTTAACAAGTTGCAAATGAAAATTAAGTGAAATGAGGACATTGCAAAATAGCTCATTTCTGCGTTGCTGGAATCAGCTTCTATCAGCTTATAAAGTTCAAAAACAGCAAGTGATAAAAATTGCTTAAAACAGTGAAATTCATCATTCATTTTGTTTTAAACAACATTATATGCAGTATTAAACATGTTTCAAATGAAAACTAAGTGAAATGAGGAATTTGCAATATAGCTCATTTCTGCGTTGCAGGAATCAGCTTCTCTCGGCTTATAAAGGCAGAATACAGCAAGTGATAAAAACAGCTTAAAACAATGAAAATCATATATATTTTTTTTGTTTTATCTACATCATTTGCAGTATTAAACATGTTTTAACAAGTTGCAAATGAAAATAACTTGAAATGAGGGAATTTGCAATATAGCTCATTTCTGCGTTGCAGGAATCAGCTTCTCTCAGCTTTTAAGGGCCAAAAACTGTAAGTAATAATAAGTGCTTAAAACAATGAAAATCATCATTCTTTTTGTTTTAAACAACATTATATGCAGTAATAAACATGTTTTAACAAGTTGCAAGTGAAAACTAAGTGAAATGAAGAGTTTGCAAAATAACTCATTTCTGGGTTGCGGGAATCAGCTTCTTTCAGCTTTTAAAGGCCAAAAACAGCAAATGATAAAAACAGCTTAAAACAATGAAAATCATCATTTTTTTGTTTTAAACTACATCATTTGCAGTATTAAACATGTTTTAACAAGTTGCAAATGAAAATAACGTGAAATGATGACATTTGCAAAATAGCTCATTTCTGCGATGCATGAATCAGCTTCTTTCGGCTTATAAAAGCCGAAAACAGCATGTGATAAAAACTGCTTAAAACAGTGAAAATCACCAATCTTTTTGTTTTAAACAACATCATATGCAGTATTAAACACGTTTTAACAAGTTGCAAATGTAAATTAGGAGATATGATTGAGTTTGCAAAATAGCTCATTTCTGCGTTGCAGAAATCAGCTTCTCTCAGCTTTTAAGGACCAAAAACTGTAAGTAATAAAAACTGCTTAAAACAATGAAAATCATCATTCTTTTTGTTTTAAACAACATTATATGCAGTATTAAACGTGTTTTAACAAGCTGCAAGTGAAAACTAAGTGAAATGAGGGAGTTTGCAAAGTAACACTTATCTGCGTTGCAGGAATCAGCTTCTCCAAAAACAGCAAGTGATAAAAACTGCTTAAAACAATGAAAACCATTATTCTTTTTGTTTTAAACAACATTACATGCAGTATTAAACATGTTCTATCATTGCAAATGAAATCTGGGTGAAATGATGGAGTTTGCAATATAGCTCATTTCTGCGTTGCAGAAATCAGCTTCTCTCAGCTTTTAAAGGCCAAAAACAGCAAGTGATAAAAACTGCTTAAAACAATGAAAATCTTCATTCTTTTTGTTTTAAACAACATTATATGCAGTAATAAACATGTTTTACCAAGCTGCAAGTGATAACTTAGTGAAATGAGGGTGTTTTCAAAATAGCTGTCATCTCCGTTGCAGGAATCAGCTTCTCTCAGCTCTTAAGGGCCAAAAACAGCAATTAATAAAAACTGCTTAAAACAATAAAAATCTTCATACTTTTTTGTTTTAAACAACAGTACATGCAGTGTTAAACATGTTTTAACGTTGCAAATGAAAATTGGGTGAAATGATGGAGTTTGCCATATAGCTCATTTCTGCATTGCAGGAATCAGCTTCTCTCAGCTTTTAAGGGCCAAAAACTGCAAGTAATAAAAACTGCTTAAAACAATAAAAATCATCATTCCCCAGCGGGAGGGGAACTACAATGCTATGTGAAAGCTTCCACTATGGGGATTTCGTCAGAAAGCCAATCATCTAAAGAGTAATAAAACGGGCCAATGAAATGCCAATGAGTTGGCAGTGTCAGCGCGCACAGCTGGCAGCAATCACAATCAGTCTGTGTATAAGATGCCAACTCTGCCCTGAAACCATACCTTTTCACTTTCAGAAGCCTTACAAGCACTGAAAGAGTCATTGCTGGTTCCTTCAACTTCGATTGAGAGAGAGAGAAAGAGAAAGCTGCTGACTTACTCTCCTGGTCCCAGAGCGAGTGACAACATGAGCAGCGGCGGTCAAGCTGGGTTCATTCTCCTGTCCCTGGGCGTTTCCGTGAGGGTGGGCTTTCACTATCCGAAGAGGATCCGCAAATATGCAAAAACAGCAAGTGATAAAAACTGCTTAAAACAATGAAAATCTTAATTCTTTTTGTTTTAAACAACATCATATGCCGTGTTAAACATGTTTTAACAAGTTGCAAGTGAAAACTAAGTGAAATGAGGGAGTTTGCAAAATAGCTCATTTCTGGGTTGTAGGAATCAGCTTCTCTCTGCTTTTAACGGCCAAAAACAGCAAGTGATAAAAACTGCTTAAAACAATGAAAATCATCATTCTTTTTGTTTTAGACAACATTATATGCAGTATTAAACATGTTTTAAAAAGTTGAAAATTAAAATTAGGTGAAATTATGGAGCTTGCAATATAACTCATTTCTGCGTTGCAGGAGTCAGCTTCTCTCGGCTTATAAAGGCTAAAAAAAGCAAATGACAAAAACGGCTTAAAACAGTGAAAATCATTATTCTTTTTGTTTTAAACAACATTATATGCAGTAATAAATATGTTTTAACAAGTTGCAAATGAAAATTAGGTGAAATGATGGAGTTTGCAATATAGCTAATTTCTGCGTTGCAGGAATCAGCTTCTCTTGGCTTATAAAGACCAAAAACAGCAAGTGATAAAAACTGCTTCAAACAATGAAAATCATCATTCTTTTTGTTTTACACAACATTATATGCAGTATTAAACATGTTTGAACAAGCTGCAAGTGAAAACTAAGTGAAATGAGGGAGTTTGTAAAGTAGCTCTTATCTACCTTGCAGGAATCAGCTTCTCTCATCTTTTAAGGGCCAAAACAGCAAGTGATAAAAACAGCTTAAAACAATGAAAATTATCATTCTTTTTGTTTTAAACAACATTATATGCAGTATTAAACATGTTTTAACAAGTTGCAAGTGAAAACTAAGTGAAATGACGGACCCAGCTAGAAGGGAATGTTCTCTCAACTTTGGCTAACATTCTTTACAGGTTGTGTTAATGTTTTAAAGAAAACATTTAATGTAATATCCAATGAATATTCAAAAAATGTTTTTTCCAAAACAATGAACAAGAACATTATAGCAATGTTTTGAAAATGTTGGTAAGGGACCAGATTAAACAATGTTCTCTTAGAAAACGTTTTCACAATGTTTTATAAAACCAAAGCAACAACATTCTCACAGTCACATTAGAGAAATGTTTTAAGAACATCATTGATATGTGAGATGTGGAATATTTTTTGAAGAGTGTTCTTGCAATAAGACATTTGAACAAAGCTAGCACATTTTATCTGCAACATTTTAAAAACATTTTAAGATTATTGAAATGGTGGCCTCACAGTGGCGCAGTGGGTAGCACGTTTGCCTCACAGCAAGAAGGTCGCTGGTTCAAGCCTCGGCTGGGTCAGTTGGCGTTTCTGTGTGGAGTTTGCATGTTCTCCCTGTGTTGGCGTGGGTTTTGGGTACAGGTGAATTGGGTAAGCTAAATTGTCCGTAGTGTATGAGTGTGAATGGGTGTGTATGGATGTTCCCCAGAGATGAGTTGCAGCTGGAAGGGCATCCGCTGCGTAAAACATATGCTGGATAAGTTGGCGGTTCATTCCGCTGTGGCGATCCCAGATTAATAAAGGGACTAAGCCGAAATAAAAATGAATGAATGAATGAATGAAATGGCACCAGCTTAAACAATGTTCTCTAGGAAAACGTTTTCACAATGTTTTATAAAACCAAAGTAACAACATTCTCACAGTCACCTTAGAGAAATGTTATAAGAACATCAAGATTTTCTTTTTTCAACAACAAGATTTCTTTTCAATAACGAGACAGAAAGACAATTAACAAAGTTATCAGGCATGTTAACGTATTGCAGTAACCAAAGCGACCATTGGTTGGTGAGCCAAATTCGCAATTTTGCTATATGACCACTAGGGGCTGCCAACTGTCTGGGAAGCACCGAGCATGCGAAGCCATTCTGAGCATCGTCATGCTTATGTCCTGCGAAAGGTAAGACATCTCAAGACATGTAATTTTAAAGAACTGGGCCAGTTTGTTCTATGGTTTGTTTAAATGTTTTAGCTAATGTTTAAGTGTTGTCAGAATTTCATTTACCCAATGTTTTATCCTGGGACAGGGTAATTTTAGCAGTTATCAACAGTCGTGGGGCTAAAGTGAGTTTAAGTTTTAAAAGAGGCAGATATCTAGTCGAAAAGTAGATATCTAGTCAAAGTATTATGAAGACAAAAATAAGCCTAAATGTAAATCACAATGTATTTTGTTGGTTATCATGATATACGCAGTGTTTAAAAACAGAATCCGTGCTGATTCGGTACTCGACCTAACTTAAGTTCAGCATATAACGTTAGTGTTTTATGTCTTTTCGATGTTACATGCGTTAAAATGTTTACAATTTGTTACTATTTTTTAAAGTGGAATTCTTGGCAGTTTTGTTTTTGCTCTGTGCATCTGAGATATCGTTTACATGTTTAAGTCGCCTTAATGTTTACTCATCTAATGTTACTTTAAATAAGATATTTTTTCGTTTTGTGTTTACACAAAACAGCTTAAAACTAATTACATTGAATTGCCTATACCATTATTATATAGTTGAAAGACTTTATTGAGATATTTTATTCTCTATTTTCGACACCAACCGTTAAAGTCAAACTGCATACATTTAAAAATTGGCGCCATTAAGCATTATGACGCCTAGCCGCAAATGCTCATTGGCTCTTGCCTGTTTTTGGCTCTTGCTTGCAACACTTGTCATGTTTTGGGTTACGTTACGTACATCAGTGCTGTGTTGTGTTTCTACTTGAAAGATTAGTTTTTAAATAACACAATGTTATACAATCTTACGTTTTAAAAAAAGTTTTGCAGAAGAATGTCATACAAGTTTGAAATTAAATACATGATCAGAGAATCTTTATGAATCTGTTGTTACCATAAGACTATTGCAATTTTTGAAAAATATCACCTGCTTATTATTATCGACAAAATTACAGAAAATATCTAGGTATAATTTTGCCAACATCGCACACTCTTAGTTATAAGTACATTATTAACCTATTTAGTTACTGCAGTTGTTATTTTTTATTTTGGTCCATTACAGTGTCTTATTTAGACACTTCTTGTGACTTCTGTGTTTTTGTATATAAATATACCTTCTTCAGTAAAATGTACTCATACTGCCATTTGTTTGTGTTCTGTCTTTACAGTAAAGCAGCATGGATGTAACGTTGTGCTCGGTATGTTTTCTTTAAACCCTATTTTATTCTATTTGTTACTCTGATCTGCAATGTCAGATAGAGAGTACTCATCGCTTTGGAAAAGGGCAAAAAGATTAGAAAAAAAATGTGCTAGTGCTCAAGGAGCAGCTGCAGATTTTTCACAGACAAACATGTCTGTTCAGTGTCCTTTAGTGCGTTACCAAGAACTTGAAGATGAGGCTTCTGTTGAACAGAATAATGCAAATTTTGCAGATTTTGATGCATTATTGGAGAGATGTTTGCCAACAACACAAGAGGACGGTTCTGTCAAAGAGAACAGTGCAAATGACAGAGATTGTGATGATTTACTGTCCCAGACCAGCAGTAGGGAAACTAACATCACACTTAGACATTCTATTGCACTGTGTAAATATTGCACAAATAAGTATAATGTAAAACACAATGCAGTACATTCATTGTTAAAAACATTTATAGAAAATGGACATCCAGAGCTGCCAAAGACAGCAAAACCACTGCTTGCAACTTGCAAAACGGTTGAGTTTGAAATGAAATCAGGAATGCAATACATCTACCTTGGCTGCAAAGATCAGATCCTAAAACATTTGAAAATGTATCCTTTACAGGATATTTCTGAATTACAATTTGTTGATTTGTCTATCAATGTTGATGGCTTGCCACTTTTTAAAAGTAGCAAGCAGACACTGTGGCCAATATTATGCCAATTGAATTCATCTCCTCCCTCAGTATTCCCACTGGCTTTGTGTTTTGGTTTGTCAAAGCCATGTAATCTTGACTTTCTAAATGATGTTGTTGGTGACCTTTGCAGTATTTCAGCGAATGGACTAGAGACAGACAGTGGTTTGATTAAGATGAAGCTTCGTTGTGTTACATGTGATGCCCCAGCCAAGGCCCTTGTGAAGTCCATAAAGCTGTGTTCAGGCTACTATGGGTGTGACAAGTGTACCCAGAAAGGAGTGTGGGATGGCCATCGCGTGATCTATCCTGAAATAACTGATCTTACATTGAGAAGTGATCAAACATTTCGAGATCAGTGTCAAAAAGAGCACCACCTGCCTTTAGTTGTGTTGCCATTTTGCCAGCTTCCAATAAATATGATTGAACAGTTTCCAGCTGATTATATGCACCAGTGTTGTCTCTGTGTTATGCGCAAATTAATCCTCTTGTGGCTGAGGGGACCACTTGGGATAAGGTTGTCATCTTGTTGGGATAAGGTTGTCATCATCAAGTTAAGCAGGTCAGTTTAGAGCTTCAGAAACTTAAAACATGCATTCCATATGTGTTTGCAAGGAAACCTAGAGGCTTGGAAGAGATTGACAGATGGAAGGCTACAGAATTAAGACAGTTTGGCCTCTATACAGGAAAAATAGTGCTTAAAGGCATTATTTCCGAACAGCGTTATGAGCACTTTCTGGTTTTTAGTGTGGTATTATCAATTATTGTTTGCCCAAGACTGGCAAAACAGTACAATCACAACGCAGAGGAGCTGTTAGTGTACTTAGTTGCACAAGGAAGACATTTGTATGGGGACGAGTTTCTTGTTTAAAACCATTTAATTTTGGACTCTGAGGACACGTGGCCTACAGCTCCCAGTTGTTTTTTGTTTTAAACTTACCCAGATTTTAATGATTTTTTTAAAGACTTTTTCCAAAAAATTATATTTGCTCCTATTTTTTATTTTATAAAGAACACTTTCATATTCCATGCAGTATATCCCAGTAGTACATGCATGTAAGTGTAAATTAATAGATGTCTTTGATTTTCTTGATGGAAAGATCACAATGTCACAACTTTATTTAACTTTTGTTTTAGAATACCGTTAGACTCTTCGCAGTTGTCAAGTTTTTGAACACAGACACAGTAGATGCTGTTTCAACTAACTGGCTGGAGACAACTGAACAGGTACTGTATTTCCTTATACATTTCCTTATGTTCCTAACTGTATGCAATATATAAATCAAACTTGTACAATCATCAAGCAGGTGATTATAAGACTTGGAAATATCTTAATTGGCATAGATTAACCTTCATAACATTTTACATTATAGTTGAATGTGGGAGGTAACATTTTTTATTATCTCTCAATAGATGGTTTATTTGTTTTTTTGCAGCATTATACTTTAGAATATAATGATTAAAAATAAAAATGATTTAAGTTGGGGTATGCCTGAAACCTTAAAACTCACTCTATAGTGGCTCTATAGTGTTTACACAATACTGATCTGTTGTGTACTGTAAAATAATATACTTTTTTCTGTAGAGTGTGTTCTGCTACTGGCCACAGAAAAATGTCACTTCAAAAGGTTATTGCATTCTTCTACACCTTTGTCTTGACAACTAAGGCAAACAACCTCTAACTATTTCAAATAATTGTAATATTGTAAGTAGAGTTAAAGGGATAGTAGATCTAAAAATAAGAAATCAGTAATTTATTTACAGTTGTTCCAATCCTGCATGAGATTTCTCTTTTTAAATAAAATAATAGCAATTTTGATTTAATGTGATTAACCAAACAGTTGTTGACTTCAATAGTATGAAAAAAATATCGTTTTGAGATATGTGACAAAGCTTGGATTTCTTGCACATAATGTTAAATATTGTCTCTCTACTCTCATAAACCCATATTTTGTAGCCACCTACAAAAAGGCCAGAGAAAAGGTCAATCAGGCCACAATGACCTCAAATTTGGAGAGTGACCAGGTTGTTACTCCTGCTCGGTACCTCGACTCAAGTAAAATATTTTCTCGATCACAACTGCTACTGTACTTTTCAGGAAAATAATTAAATAATTAAACACTTGGTTTGTCTTAATTGATAATGTATTTTTACATGTGGCTATATTATAATTGTGTATATATATAATTATATTATTATAATATGCTTTGAGAGTTTAGTTCACTTGTAACTATCGTCCTTATCAGAAGATCTCACATTTAGACAAAGAAAAATAAATACATAAAGTGTATTTACATAAATAAATAAAGTGTCCTGTGTGGCTGTGTTTCTTGTTAAAGTGTTTTACCATAATGCAACAAAGACAAACAAATGAAATTTAGTACACATCTTAATAATAAAGCATAACATCTACAGGTAAGCAGGTGGGACCAGAATATAAAAGCAACACGTCTACATACATTAAGTGTTTATCATAGATAAAAATAAAATAGAAAAACCCTTCTCTGTAGAACAGTACAAAATGCATACATTATAGAATATCCTTGAGCATCACATTACATTTTCATCTCGTTACAGGTTATAAAGATAACTGTACAATGATTTTTTTTTAACAAAGGTAATAGGACCAACAATGAAGATAAAAGGTTTATGTCAGACAGCAACTATATACTTACTATGTATCTCTTCATTAGATACAGATATAGATGAGCCCCCACCCAAGAGAGCTAATAAAACATTATCTGTCAAAATGAATCACACTCATCCAGTAATGCCACAAATGCCACCAATGCCTTCCTGTAAGTAAATGATTTTGAGTAACCATAGTTTATGTCTGTTCATAATTTTGTGTTTGTTCAGTGAACTGCAGTGACTTTCTAACTTGCTGTGATACTGTGCTTTTCTAGTTACTCCCTCAATGGATTTATTTTCATACATACAAATCATACAGTTTTAACTTGTTATTTCACATACATTAAGGACCTTGCATCACCAGCAATCCAACTGCAACTCCAAGCATTCAAAGTAAGTTGGATTTTTGGTAATTTCCACACAAGATGTTTCCAATATACTTTATATACTAACTACCATTTTCAGTAATCTGGTAAATGTCAGAGCCTAGTTAAGACCCAAAAAAAGACAGGAAGGTTTAAAACAGCAAACAAATTCTAACTAAATTCTAAATTCGAACTTTTTTCTTGCTATTGAAATATTTGCACAAAATGCAGTGATAATCCTAGTAAACACAGTCCTTTATGTCTTAAGTATAAGCTGTTAAGAAATGAAACATTTAACAGCACACTACTACACACAGTACTTTTAAAGTGACAGCATAAACTTGGTGTTTGTAATGTTAATCCAAAAATGGACAAAGAATAATACATTCTCTTGTCTTGACTGATTATCTTAACCTAATATGGCCATGTGTTTTTTTCAAAAGCAGCTTGTGAATATTTATACAGGTTTAATCCTCTAGGATACGAATTCATGAAATTGCAAACCACTTCCTGTAAATCTTTTTATTAATTTTTTTGTGATCCTAAAGAATTATAGAACAGATGTATTTGTATTTTCTCAGATGATGGTATACCAGCCTACATGAGGGCCATCTTTATGAGACTGGACAAAATCGAACTTTCTTTAGCAAACATACTGTCCATTTTATCCAAAGACATGACTTCCCAAGAACATGAAATTGAAGAGCTCATCAGGCCACTACAGTCTCCAACACAACTTGAAGAAGCTTCTCACAAGCTAAAGGATACAGCTTACAGAAAGAAAGTGGTATGTACAAATAGGACATTGTATGCCAAACAGACACTTCATGATGAATATAATAGTGTATTTACAGTAAGTGAAAAATCAGTTTTTTAAAAGTCAGAATTGCTGAGTAAGGGACCAGGCACCATAAAGCAGGGGCTGTTAACACTTTGGAGAAATTGCTCTGCTTGCAACATTGTGGTGCTTAATTCCTCACTTCTATCCAAGATCTTTTGTGATAATTATCTCTTTTTAAGCAGTTATATGTGTATTTCCTCTTTAAGTTGCTGTCTTACACTCCTGTAAAAGTTATCAAAAATAATTGTATTAATAAAACAATAATGCTTATGTAACCCAGCTTCTCTACTCTCCTCTCTCTCCGTCCGCGCGCATCCGTCTCCAGCACCGCCCCTCTAGCTCTGTTGTGTTTGTGATCGTGTGTGTGCGCGATGGTAGAGAGACACGGA
>CAIGQW010000415.1:5184508-5196100 GCA_903798125.1 Danio choprae | reverse complement strand
TTTCACCGGCACAAACCAGCACAAACGGAGCACAAACGAACGAGACTGTTTGGGGTGAGTTTGAAGCATGTTGGGGGGCTGCGTGACTGCCGAATGACCTACAAAAGTATTTTAATATCTCAAAAACCAAAACAGCACAAACTAATATTTTTGCAGCACAAACCAGCACAAACGAACGAGACTATTTTAAACAAATTACAACACCACAGAACATTTAAAATGCTGCATTTTAACACAATTAGAAACATCTTAATTTTGTTTCTTTTTTTGTAAAGGATATTATTAGAAAACAGTAGAATAAACAACCCTTAATAAGATGCAGAAAATCAGATAAAAGCATGTGCAAAGCAAATCATCCTGATAAGTATGAAATATGAACAATTGCACAATCTAAATGTGACATATAGTTATTTTTCTTTCTTACCCTGTTAAAATAATACATTAAATAACCTAACAATCATTTCCGTTTCACTTCTTTTTAACATGCCTGCCAATCAAAAAGCAACTTTGTAAATATTCACATATTCTCCATTCATTGGAATAATTTTTTACAGAAACTAAATATTACACAACATCGGGCCAAAACCAACCAACAAGATGTGTATCCTTAAACTCAATAGACTAGAATGTGATTAGTTAACAGTGATCCAAATCAGCTGTTGCTTAAGACTCAAGCGGTAGGGCAACAGATTATTTCATCTTCCAAATTCATCTCTGCTGGAGACAGGTGTTATTAATTAAGTCCCTGTCAACACTTCAGTGATTTGAGTTTTGTAGCTCTCTTCCCCCTCCTCTATACACCTTTTGCTTAGTATTACACATATGGCTTGGAAAGGAGTGAAAATAGTAATTCTTGTTTTGTGCTGCATTTATTTGGTTTTATCACAGAGTCCCAAGACAATCTCTACATCAAATTGTTCAAGTGTAGATGATGACTATTCCTTTCGTAGCATTGGTAACTCAAATGTTCAAACTCAAAACAGCGGACAGGTGATGAAGTCAGAATTGTTTGTTTACTGTAGTAATGATACAATGAAAGTGATTTTGCCTTCTAGTTCTCTGAGCCAGGTCAATATTTTGGGTAAGTAAAACAATTGTCTGTTTTCATATATTTACTTTTAATTGACTTTTTAATTTTTGCCATCAACACATTACATTTTTTTTTTATTCAGGCAAGGCAGTAACTGAAAATGTGATTAAGGCCCCAGCAAGCTGTGGGTACTCTCTGACACAAGGCCATGGCCATAATATTTTGGTTGTTGATTACAAAGGCTGTCATGTCACCTTGAAGGTATTTTAGAAGTGATGGAAGGTTGTTTTCACTGTAAATAATTCAGTCATACTTTTGTTGTTCCAAACTTATAATAACTTCACAATGCTTTGAAACATGGCAGAAATTTTGAAAAGCTTTTTGGAAATCAGTGTTGTTTGGACCTAATGATACTTCAATGTTCAACTTTACAACATAAACTGCACAGACTCATACCCCAGAAATATTTATCTAATTACATTTTGTGTATATCAAAATGTTTTAAAATGGTATTTTTTTTTTAAATTATTTAATCTGCATTTTACAGGAATGTGTCTTGGCGAGTTATGTTTGCCATAGATGCTGTTTTTCTCATAAATTGAAAAATCTCATTGTGAAATCCCATAAGAAAACCTTTAAAGAACCCCCAGTAAATTATTATTTTGAGCACTGATTTAATTATGCACTATTCTTTTGAATTTCAAAATAGTTTTCAACATGTGACTTAGTGTATGTTTCTTTTATAAGCTGATGTCCATTAGCATAGACGTGACATGATTTGCTTGGAAAGATATAGGTTTGGAATGACTTGAGGGTCAATCATGAATTTAATTGATTTGAGTGACCTGATCTGTTTATTCATTCATTAATTTTCCTTTGGCTTAGTTCATTTTATTTATCAGGGGTCACCACAGCGGAATGAATCGCCCTGATCTCTTAAACATGTACATATTAATTGTCCTGTTGTAAACTAGTACCTTTATTCATTTTCAAACTTTCCCCTTCAAATACCCTTTACAGTTCAATCAATTTTATTTATTTATATATATATATATATATATATATATATATATATATATATTAGTTTACCTAATACATTTGTTGCACTCCGCTTTCTCTAACAACTGTTCTGTTTTAAGGATGACCACTACACCCTGAGGGTCCTCTATGCAAATAAAGCTGGAAAGTCGGATGTTGCAACATTGTCTTGTAATGCAAAGCAAAATCTCACTACCTCCCTAAAACAGCTAAGTGTGTCGTCAGATCAGATACCAAAGTGTGCAAAAGCACCCCTTACACTATCTTCTCAACCACTACTCTCATCAAACATGCTGCTGCTGAACAGCAAACCAGGAGGTGAATATGAAATTGCTCACTATTTCTTAAGTTTATAATTTGACCTTCATATTTTCTTAAAGTAATCCTGCTTTTTGTGTTTTTACTTAAGGCTGCAACATATCTGCTGATCAAAGAGTGTTGTGTAGCATGTCTAGTATAACACAAGATAAGTGTCTGATTAGAGGATGCTGTTTTGATGCGATAACCTCATTCTGCTATTATCCGATGGATGGTTTGTTTTTGTTTTTTCTTTTTTAATTGTCTATATTTGGTTCCCTTCATTTACACAACCAGGAATTTAGTTCTTGTAGTGTTTCTGGAACAGATTGTTCTTATTTATATTTATTTGAGTATTTGCAGTTTTAATGGAAAACTTAAAATTAAAGCTAAATTAATTTGCCTATACCTCCCCCCTCCAGAATGCACTGCTGATAAGAACTTTGTGTTTGCGGTTCACAATGATTTTGCAAACATCCCTGTGAACCCCATGAACTTGATGGTTGCTGGGAAAACTGGTTGCAAGCCTGTTATCTCAAACAAAGACTTTGCCATTTTTAAATTTTCTGTCACTGAGTGTGGGACACACTCTTTTGTAAGTATTCTGATGTCCAGGTGTAGGCCTTGTACATTGATTTAACCGGTTCATTTGAAAGAAATGGCTATTTGCTGTAATTTTATCAGTCCATAGGTGAGACAATGATTTACCTAGCTGAGGTACAGACCATCATCAAAGTTCGTAACCTAAAGTATGGCATGATCTCCAGAGACAACCCTATCAGGTGTTTAAAACATAATTCTTTAAAAATGGCTTATTCTTTTGCTTTCTTAATTGGTGTACCTAGTCCTATGAATGAATCATCAGTGCACATTCTAATTTGCCACAAGCTTCATCTTAATGTAATTAGATTTTTCTTCTTGCAAACTTCTTTTCATCTGATTCTACTTTGGTCTTATTTGTTGAAAAAAATCATAATGCATAATTAAACTTAAAGATTGTTTTATGTCACTTATGTTTTTTTGTGTGTGTGCTCTTAGACTGATGGTTGAATGCCGCTACTCAAAGGTTTCAGAAACTGCAATTTTTGCTAGACCCGTGATTGCTAGTGCAGGATACATGGTTATGACCCCCAGTCTACCTTCATACCTGTTGTCTGAAGGATTGTTTGGAGTTCAGCTTTTAATTTCTGAGGGTAAGACATAATGGATGCCACTCTAGTTTTTCAGAATCGATTAAAATATTCCTATGGTCATAGGCTCTGCTGTTTAAACCCCTCAATTGACTTTTTTTTCCACTTTTTTGCAGATGAGACTTTCACCAAGTTTTATTCACAATCCCATCAGCCCCTACATGTTCTTTTGGGCAAGCCTGTATATTTGGAATTGCGTTTGAAATCTCCAAAGCCTGCAGCTACTCTTCAAGTTCACTACTGTGTGGCATATCCACACTCTGCTAGGAATGCCCTGGTCCTGCTTTTTGAGGGGTAGGGGCCTAAATTAAAGTTTTGATAAAAATGAAGAAGATCCTAATAGTATGTTGGTTTGAAGGCTTGTCTATGGTCAGTATTAGTTTTTTTTTTTTTTTTTTTTTTTTCCCCAACCAATTTTCTAAATATTCTTATAAAAATGTATTTGCTGTTGAGCACTCAATTCCTATAGACATAAAATATACATTTCTGTTTAAAGACTGCCAAAAAAAATTTGACATGAACTTTTGTAGGTTTTAAGTGCTTAGTTTGAAAGTTTAAAAACTGAGCCTACATTTAAAAGCTTAAAGGCTGTGTTTTACTGTTAAATTTGAAATGCCACCTACAAATCAATTGCAGCTTTAGATTTGTTCGCACAGTTCTAACCTCTGTAATTCTTACCTGTTGAACAAATGTTTAGTTCTTTAAATTACGTTTGAAACTACTAAGGTTGCAAGCAATTGTATATGCCTATATTTTAAGCTCAGTGTGTATCTTTTATTCATTGTTGATCATCATAATATTATGCAGATGCCCTAATCCTCTTGATCCTGGCAACACCTCCATACTTTATGTGAATGACCTACCTCAAAATCTGAACCAGCGTCGTTTTAAAATCGAAGCCTTTCAGTTCATGGATTTGTCCAGCAACAAATATCAAAATGAAGAGGTAACTAGACAAACACTAGAATTATTGTTCTGAAAAGACATTCTGATGGTTTCCATTTCCTCACTGCAAACAGATTTACTTCATGTGTTCTACTGAAGTGTGCATGCCCTCTGAGTTTCCCTGTGTGGAGACCTGCTTTGATGGAAAGGTGCGCTGTGCAAACTGTTTTTATATGTACTTAAGTGTTCATATTATAATATTTATAATTTTATTGTCTTTCAGCTAATACAATTTATGTATTCTCTTCTAGTTACAATAATTAAGACCCATGTGAACCACTGGCAACTTTTTTTTTTTTTTTTTTTTTTTTTCTGTATTATCAAATTGAATAAAATTGGATCTTTGCAAGATATGCATTTCTAGCATTTAAATCTTATCTGTTTAGAGATACAAAGGTATCAAGCCATGAGTCAAATTTAAACTGAGTTTAAATAGTAAATTGTTAATGTGTGTTTACAAGATTTCTTAGTATATTAAAAATTTGAAACCCCAAAAGCTGACAATTAATTATCAACCCAAATATTACATATTTTAAAGCCAAAAATGCCTTTTTAAATGTATAATAGAAGTACAAGCATCCATTTAGCTTAATGTTCTAAGATAAAATGCAAAAAATGTAACCGGTACTCAAATTGATATAGTAGGAAAAAAAAATGTTTTTTTATTTTTTAAATTTATGTAATTAAAAGCAGTTTGCTGTGGTATACGATATGTCTTACTGCTCATGATATTTATGAGGCTCAGTGCCAAAAAGTCTGGAGCCAAAAATTCCTGTGTGACACCTTGTTTACCAAGAGGTTTAATTGGCCCCATTGTGACATTCCTTTCTGGTCTTCAATCTATTTTGTAGATGGTGGGGAGAAAAGAGAAACACCCCCAGTTTCTATTTAAACGCACAGGCACCAACACTCGTATCAAAATGAGCTTCTAGAAAAAAAAATAATAAAAAAAATTTACTACAAAGTACATGTAATGTGTGTACAACTTGCATATACACCTTATAATCCTTATATTGTTTTTGTTGCTTTAAACATATCATGTTTAGTGTTTTTGTGTTCATGATCTAGGACATATGATTATAACTTGTAAGGTTTGTGTAATTTTATATTGTGAGCTAAAAATGTATCTGAATCTTGAAGACTCAGAATCTTGTTCCTCTCAAGCTATTGGTCAGTCAAGAAGAAGGGGTGTGACTTGACCGATAGCTTAAATCTAGCTACACGTCCAAATTTATTTTGCCAAAAAAAAAAAGTTTTTTTCTAGAGAGGACTCTTTTCTGTACCCATAACTGACTTGAGTCCGTTTTTTTCCGGCAATTATAAACTTAGTTTAAAAGTTTTTTGAGCCTGGCTGGATCCTCCGATCTGCACCACAAACTCGAGCATGACAAAGGGCTTCTTAAGAGACTCCATCTTCCATGCATCAAAGAAACCCGCACAACATGAGAGAGAGCGTAATGCAAATATTTCTTTATATGCATTTTAAGCTGTGCCCCTTTTGTAGAGTTTTTTTTGCAAAATTCAGAGTGAATTTTGCAATCCTTAACCTCAATTCTATATTTTCCTCGCTTTTCTGTGTTTTGTGTATTGTACATTTTGTTCGCTATGGTAGTTATTAAAGCATTGTTATAACCACATTGGATTGTATTTGTTTTGCCTCACAGAAATGGTCACTTTAACGTACTGTAGTGCTTAATTTGTAAATGAATAATTTTCAGAACAAAACCAGGAAATAAATTCCTGTGACCTACGTCCACCACACAATTTCAGTTTTTCCTGGAACATGACGTCATTAAATGGTGATAGCACATAAAAAAGCATCACATTTCTGAACAGTCTTTTATTATTTTTTGTGTCATATAACATTATGGGTCAATTATGGATAAAAACAAACATGTAGCTACAAACATAAATCTATGAAATATCACTATTCAGTTTACTAACACCGCTAACATCTAATCTTCAAGAAGAGCCCACAGTTGCCTCTTCAGTCATGTTTTCTGGCTGACTTGCCTTGCTTTACTTCTATCTCCCACTATCCTGATCCAGGGGCGCAGTTCCATCTTTTTGAGATTACTTTTGATTAGACTCATTATCAAATTTAATCGTGGTTTAAAATAAAATTAAAATATGCTTGACTGTCTCTTTGCCATTTTGAAAATACAAATATTTAGTCACTAGGCCACTATGCCATTATTTTCGCTGCTCACTGTGCGCAAAACAATCACCAACCAATGAGAGTTGTAAACGTAAGAAAGATGATTGGTTGAAAATATTGTTGAGGGCCAATAGTTGCTAGCTCTCTGCAACTTTCACGTGGTCGCCACTGAAGCTAAGCAGGGCTGTGCCCACTCAGTACCTGGATGGGTGACCACATGGGAAACTTCTTCCAGGTTTCTGCTAGAAGTGGTGTTGGTGAGGCCAGCAGGGGACACTCAACCTGTGGTCTGTGTGGGTCCTAATGCCCCAATATATTGATGGGGACTCTATACTGCTCAGTGAGCAGTGAGGGATGAAACGTTAAACCGAGGTCCTGCCTCTCTGTGGTTGTTAAAAATCCCAGGATATCCATCAAAAAAGAGTAAGGGTTTAACCCCGACATCCTGGCCAAAATTTGCTCCTAACCATCCCCTTATCATAATTGGCTTCATCACTCCTGTCTCCTCCACCAATCAGCTGGTGTGTGGCGTGCAGTCTGGCACAATATGGCTGCCATCGCGTCATCCGGGTGGATGCTGTACACTGTTGGTGGATGAGGAGATTCCCCCCAAAAATGTTTAAAGCGCTTTGAATGTCCAGAAAAGAACTATATAAATGCAAGGAATTACTATTATTATTATTATTATTATTAATAATAGTTAAACATGACTTTTGGTGACTACCGTACTTTGCTTACACCATACACATATTATTCACCATACACAAGTTAATGCTGGATCAATTAAAATAAATACCGGAATCCAAAACACAAATATCTGACATTTTCCGGAACAGGATCCGACAAGATCTGGCTCAAATTAAGCACTGCCTTAACAATAAAAGATCCCTTGCTACCAATTATCTCTTGCTTAATTATAATTATTTTAAACTTCTAAAACTATTCGTTTACTTAGCGCTTTTACAATGTAGACTGTGTCCGAGCAGCTTAACATAGGAGATTATAGTAAATTGAAACAGTGCAAGTCCAGTTTTCAGAGTTTAAGTACAGTCTACTTCGTTGCCGGAGCCGAGTGCCACAGAGAGTTACCAAACATATACGAGTAAAAGCAACAAACACGGCGGTGCCCATGTTATAACGTGAGGTGACGCCTTTGAACCCCTGCCAGGTGCGGATAAAAATAGACAGGATGGCGCCCATGGAGCTTCACTGCCTGATGATTTAAACAAAAATGGTGGTGCCCACGGATCTGCGCTGCACTGTCTGCCGGCGGAAACAAATGCAGTTACGACCGCTGCACTACAGCAATAGTGAATGTTAAAACACCAAAATGTTCCGGCAAAGCTGATTGGGATGCTTTTCATGCACAATTTGAATTGCTTGCTCGAGCTGAAGGCTGGTTGGAGGACCGCAAAGCTTTTGAGTTGGCCATGTGCTTTACTGATGATGCCCTGTCCTGCTTTTTGCTTCTTAGCCCTGAACACAGACATGACTGTAATGCTCTTGTCAGTGCTCTGAAATGAACATTTTAGCCAATTTGAACAAGCCAGGCCACCTTCATTTTGAACCAAATAATAAATGTGAAAGACCAGCTTGGGTCTCAGAGATTACAGAGATAATTAGATCTGTGACACTCAATCAGAGCAATGTCCTCGCACTAGACCAAGGGTTTGTTGGGGTTGTGGGCAGACTGGACATTTAGTCAGACAGTGTCCTAATCTAGCGGGGAACCAGGGAAACAGCATGGGGCCCGCATGAGCGGGGACGTGCTGACCCTCAACTCTCCTCCCAACCATAAGACTTTTCCAACAGGGGTCAAAGGAGCGGGACAATCAAAGAGAAAACATGTTCTGTTGGGGGAGGGGAAATATGGGCCAAAAGACTTGTGGTAGGTCGAATGTGTGTTAGTGATTTTTGATTTTTGTTAGTAGAAGGAGTTCCATGCGTTGCATTGGTGGATACAGGCTCTACTGTGACAGTCATGAGACCAGAGTTGGTACCGACCAATACCAGGCTGGAGCCCACCACTGTTTGGTTACGCACAGTGACTGGTAAACTTGCACCAATGAATTCAATTCAATTCATATTTATTTCTATAGCACTTTTACAATGTAGACTGTGTCCAAGCAGCTTAACATAGGAGACTATAGTAAATTGAAACAGTGTAAGTCCAGTTTTCAGAGTTTAAGTACAGTTTAGTTCATTGTTGTTAAATTTTCACTGCTGAAAGTCCAAACACTGAAGAGCAAATCCATCGATGCGCAGTTCCACAAGTCCCAAACCATGCAAGCCAGTGGCGAGGAATGAACTTCACCAATTGACAAAAGTGAAGGAAAAAACCTTGAGAGAAACCAGGCTCAGTTGGGCACGACCATTTCTCATATGGCCAAACTTCTTGTGCAGAGCTGCAGTCTAAGTGCCGGAGCCTGAAAAAAGCTGGACGTCTATTGTGGAGAAGCTGCAGGTGGGAGAGGTCACCGGCTGGTGTACAGGCTGGCCCTTTAGGATCAATGCATAGACTCGTCTATCACTGGAGTCTTACAGGAGTCTCATGCTCTCCACTCCTCCATGACCCCCACAGCAGCTGCTCAGGATACGGCCTGGAGGCTGCCTTTCGTTTCAGGATGCTGCTGATAAGGCCTTGACAGAAATTACACAAGCAGGAATAATTGAGCCCTCTGAGAGTGCATGGGCTGCACCGGTAGTCTTAGTGCCTAAAAAGGGGGTTAGTGGAGATTTTGTGTTGATTACAGATGCCTTAACGAAGTGACCAGAAAGGACTCCTACCCCATTCCCTGTGTTGACGAGTCACTTGACCTGGTGGTGGGGTTCCCATGGTTCACTTCCTTGGACCTTTGTTTTGGCTATTGGCAGGTACCGTTTGCGCCTGGTGCAAGGCCTGAGACAGCTTGTACCAGTCGAGGTTTGTGGCAGTTTCGGGTGCTCTGTTTCAGTCTCTGCAATGCGCCTGCCACATTTGCAAGAAATGGACAAGATGTTATCGGGTATTCCAAGGTCTGAGTGTCTCGTGTACCTAGATGACATACTGGTTCATGGTAGCTCTTTTCAAACCTCTGGTTTACCTGGAGTCCCTCAGTCATGGGCTGGTTCATGTGAGCGAGTCTGGCTTGAAGCTGCACCCAGAAAAATTTAATTTCTTTAGGAGAGAGGTGACATTTTTAGGACACAAATTGAGGGGACAGGGAATTGGCACAGTGGAAGAGAAAGTGCAGGCTGTGAGCAATTGGCCTGCTCCCACAACAGCACAGCAGCTTAAAAGCTTTCTTGGCTTAGCTATTAATATGCATTAATAATGCT
Organism: Danio choprae; assembly: GCA_903798125.1. Lineage (NCBI taxonomy): Eukaryota > Metazoa > Chordata > Actinopteri > Cypriniformes > Danionidae > Danio > Danio choprae. The sequence continues at coordinate 5,186,124 of CAIGQW010000415.1, read as the reverse complement.
TAAGTAATGCGCATATAATCATGAGAAAAAGCTAAAGCATTAGTAATGATTACTGCATGAGCAACAAATTAACATTCTATAAGATTCATAAATTAACAACTCTATAAATTGTTAATAGTTAACTGTATTAATTATCTAACATAATGATACCTTTCCAAATCATTAGCTAAAAACAGGAAGACTTCTAAGCAGACAACAGGTCTGTGACTATTGTGGCAATTAATGTGGATTTACATCATACATGTTATTCAGATATTAACAAATATTTATATTATGTTATAATATACATTAATATAATTATAATATTATGTTGATTTGTTGCTCATGCAATTATTATTCATAAATGGTTTAGCTCTTCGTGAGTTACATTAACTCGTGAGTGTATGCACATTAGTTAAGCATCAATTAATGCATTTTAATGGACCTGTATTGACTGGATATTTACATGTCAGTGAGCCTGGTTCCCCACTGCTAGAACTTGCTGCTGCTTCTGCCTCCCCTCCTGGCCCTTCGATGTCTGCTGCTGTACCCACAGGTCTGTACAGACAAAAATGACCATGTTTAAATGCATATTATGTTTAAAAGAATACTGAAGATTTTTGATTAAGTTTAGTCCTTTTCTGCCTTCTCATTGTACAAAATGTGTTATCAATGTGTTATTAAAATGTGGTCCAATTTTGCTGCATGTAAAAGTGCATGTGACAAATAAAGGCTTCATCATCATCATCATATGAAAGCAGCAGTGTTCTGCTTAATTTGGAACTGTTAGAATATTTAACCAATTCCATGGGTGTTCAATAAAAAAGGTCAGGAGACGGTTTTCTTCAATGCCAAAAATATTAGTCTTTTTTTAAATACAAATGAATAATTCGATTAACAGAGTTCTAGTTATCCCCAATGCAATACAAGAATTACATTCAGGAGGTGCGCAACAAATTTACATTTCCCTGACTCCAGCATTTATACACAGCTGATATGAAGAGGTGGAGTTTTGTGTAATTTGTCACTTGTCAATCATTCTGCAGTCCTCTGGTGCCCGCACCCAAACATACTTCCTCTTTATGCAACTTAAGCTAACATTATTATTAGATAAGGCATGCTCTGCAACAATCTGTCTTCACAGCTTTAAGAACATCGCATTGTATAGGAAAGCTAAGTGAGACATGAAAGTTATTTTCATAAATCAATGTCGCTCTATCTTTCCAGTCAGCAGCAGGAAACCTCTACTTCTGCAAAAATGCTTCATTAGAATGAGAGCGTATCACACCCAGAGAAGAAGTTTAGGTTAATATATCACTTTAAGCAATCCAAATGTTTAATAAAAACAAAAAGAGACAAAAATAATACAAATTAAAGCTGTAAGCAGCATTATAGGGGGTTCAAGCATTTAAGGACTTTTTATGCTGATTATGTCTTTGACAAGCCAGAAGATTCTTATAATACTAGTTTTATGGCAATCAAAAAAAATAGGGACCAGATTGCAAAAGTAGGTTTTACACAAATTGACAAATGATTAATTAACAGTTTGCGTGAGAGTAATGTTTTGGGGGGGGGGGGGGGGGGGAGAGGGGGTGGGTTCATTCACGAGCAGAGGGGTGACTGTCAGACGATATTTT
>CAIGQW010000415.1:5158872-5180270 GCA_903798125.1 Danio choprae | reverse complement strand
CAGATTAGAAAATGCATATAAAGGTATAAAAATGAATTTCCATAACAGTTGCCATAACACACACCAAGTTTGGTGTGAATACGTCAATGCATTACAGAGATATTGCCTGGTGTCCATTTTTGCAAGCTCTACATTAGATTTGTTCGCAAGTTAAACAAAAATGGTTCTACTAGTCAACTTGAATTCCATAACTTTTGGTCAGCATGGTCTGTAGATCATGTGATTCAATTTTGGTGAAAATTGGATACACAGCCTAGGAGAAGTTCAATCAAATATGTTTTGCAAAAAATTTTAAATAGCAAAAAAAAAATAATGACGGAAAATAACGTCATAGATTGCCATTTAGTTCAAAAGTTAAAACGATAAACATAAGTTCGTGCTCAAACCCCTAATAAGAATAAAAATCTCAACAAACACAATAGAGTTTCAGTGTTTCACACCTGTGAACAATAACAATAGGTGCCATCGCAGATTCACTGCTTGGCTCCTAATAATAGTAATAATACATCTACAATGAAGGTAAGGTCTCGACAAAAGAAATCACAGGGTTCCACATTTTATAAAATAAACTTACAAAGTCCCTAATGGAGTATTTAATTTTTTCCAAATGTAAAAGACATCTCTCAGATCAGCCAGGACAGATTTGCAGGGGCATGCGGGGATTTCCAATTTAGTAATGTTTGCTTTATATAAACCGTCAGTAGGAGGTAAAGCACTTGACAGTTTGTCAAAAAAAGAAGACCAGAAAGAATGAAATTTAGGGAAGGTCTAAAATGTGTGTATGGTCTGCCGGGGACATAGAGCATCTATTACATCTGTCATCTGTTGTTTAAGAAAGTTTTTTTCAGTTTTGCTTTAGTGTAATAGATTTTATGAACATTTTTGAACTGAACAAGGTTCAAACGAGAACAAATACAGGTGAAGCTAGTTTTTTCCACAGCTCCTCATCAATCTCCAAGCCTAGCTCTCCCTCCCAAGTATCCTTAAGTGCAGAAAGAGAAGGGACATATAAAGAACAAAGCAGGCCAAAGATGGAGGCAATGCTGTTCTGAGAATTTGAGAATGAAAAAATGTCTTCAATAAGAGCTTTCTCTGGTTGGTGGGGGAATGTAGTAAAATATGTTTTAGCAAAATCATGTAATTGAAAATAACGGAATAAATTAGATTTGGAAATTTAGAACCTGTCCAGCAACTCATTAAATGAAACAAATAAGTGGTCGTGAAATAGATCTTGAAGCAATACCAAGCCATTCTCTCTGAAAGTTGATTCCAGAACAGAGGGCAAGAAAAGATGGATGTTGCAGATAGGAGCAAAGAAGTGAAGTGAAGAACGCACAATCGGATTAGAGGTATATTTAGAGCACAGGTGTCAAATCCAGTTCCTGGAGGGCCAAGTTTAGTTCCAACCCTGCTTCAACACACTTACTTTTATGTTTCAAAGAAACCTGAAGGACTCAATTAGTTTGATCAGATGTGTTTATTTGGGTTAAAGCTAAACTGTGCAGAGCTGCGGCCCTCCAGGAACTGGATTTGACATCTGTGATTTAGAGGGTTGTCGTAAATGGGTCAAAGGCTAGTGCTGGTAATGAAGATGAGGTGCAGGAATTGGCTTCCATCTTACACCAATTGATATCTTGGCTACTATACCATAGATGTATTTTCTGGATATAAGCTGCCCAGTAGTAAAGAAGAAAATTTGGGAGTGCAAGACCTCCTTTTTGTTTTGCTTTTTGGAGAGTAGATTTTGAAACACGTGAAAGTTTACTGGCCAAAATATATGAGGATATAAAAGTCTAATGTTAAAAAAAAAAGACTTAGGAAGAAAAATGGGAATTGTCTGAAGAGAACATTTGTGGAAGGATATTCATCTTAACTAATTCAATCCTACCTACCTAATGTCAGTGAGAGATTATTCCAATGCTGAATATCAACTTTAATATGTTTTAGCAATTTAGTAACATTTTCTTTGTGTAATTACTTTTTGAAATGTGGACTCCTAAATAACGGAAGCCACTACAAGACGGCGGAGCATGGTTGGTTGGATTTGTTTTGCCAATTTGTTTATGGGAAAAAATTCACTTTTAGCTAGATTCAGCTTGTAAACTGTATACAAGTAATGTCATCCATACAGTTGAGAGGATCTGAAACAAATAATAATAGATCATCTGCATATAGTGAAACGCAATGTTCATACCCTCCTGTCACATCCTCAGCCCGTTCCTGCAGGCCCAATCACCAATCTCACTCACCAACCACCAAACACTACACCCGTGAACCCTCTCCTGATTACTGATCACCCGCACATGCACCTGCACCTGCAATCACCACACACCATATATAATCACCTCACTCACTCATTCAGCGGCTGGAATCAAAGACGCATGGTTCTCCTCGTCTTCTCTCCTGTGTTCTCCTGTGCTCTTCCGTGGATGTTCTCCTCCTTCACCTATGGATGCCAGCACACCTATTTAAGGGAAGTGACTATTCTGATGTTGATTCTTACTCATGAACTGAACTAACCAGCTTAGCTGTTTGTGTGTGAGATCGCTCACCCTGTACGACGCCATTCACCTGCTTCAATGTGTTACTATTGTACATCACAGAATAAACACCTTTTAAGCTTACCCTTCCTTGTCCTCTTTGTGTGGCCCTAACAGGATTCCAGGCCTTTAAAACGACCGTGGCTATGGAGGCTATGGAGGCGAACCGAGTACCTGTAATGGTTTCCTCCTGCAATGCTCTCTCTACATAGAGGCTAACACTCATCAGTTTCCTAATGAAATTTCGAAAATTGCCTTTATGATTTCCCTTCTCGCAGGACGAGCCCTCCAGTGGGACGGATGCTCTCTGGAATTCCCACAGCCCAGTGATGTCCACCTACCAAACCTTCGTCAGCCACTTTAAAGGGGTTTTTGCTGTCTCACTCACCCCTCTCTCTTTGCATGATGAACTGATCGCTCTCCGACAAGGTAACACCTCTATCCATGACTATACTTTGCAATTCCGAACACTCGTTCTAGTGGACACTGGCAAGGAATGGATCAGCATTCACCGACAGAATGCTGCATTCACCGTCTGTATGAAGGATTCACCGTTTGTATGGAGGAAGACCTTGCCAGTGCCACTCCCGACCCAGTGACCAGCCCAACACCACCAATCCGCAGAGAACATTTGCCAAAGCCCACCGCAGATGGAGAGCCACCCGCGGTGCACGATCCATCGCCAATGAGAGCGACAGAGCCGAATACCACCGTGAAGGAGGAGCTCACAGAACCATCTGACCAGGTGCAAGAGCCAGCAACATCGCCCAATATTGGAGTCCTGGTGGAGATAGAAAGACAGAGTGAGGGTACCCATGACTGCAGCCAGTCAGCCAGCTCCAGCACTGCTGCAGTCAGCCAGCCCCCCAGCTCGCCCTCAAGCTCTAGAGGTGAAGCTTGCTTTAAGGTGCTGCCTGCCAGCTTCGCCCTCTGGAGGATGTTGCCCAGCGTCAGCTCCTCCAGCCTCCGAGCTGCGGACTCCGCCTCGGCCCTCGTCTCCACCAGCTCCACCAGGCTCCCTCGTCCCTCCGGCTCCACCTTGGTCAGACGTCGTTTTTCCTACACCTCTGGACTCCACTCCTCTGGCTACGCCTCGCCGTCTGTCCTGCCGGCTGCATTGAGCTCCTCCTTTTCTCCATCTACGCCTTGGTCCTCTGTCGCTCTGGCTCCGCCGCGGGCTTCCGGACCCCCGCCATCGCCTCGATCCACCCTGGCCCTCCGGGACCTCGGCGTCACCTTCACCCTACAGCTCTCCATCTTCTCCTTGGGCTCCTCCTTGGTGGGAGTACTGTCACAACCTCGGCCTGTTCCTGCAGTCCCAATCACCAATCTCACTCACCAACCACCACACACGTGAACCCTCTACTGATTACTGATCACCCGCACCTGCAATCACCACACACAATATATACTGACCTCACTCACTCATTCAGTGGCTGGAATCAAAGACGCATGGTTCTCTTCGTGAACTGAACTAACCAGCTTAGCTGTTTGTGTGTGAGATCGCTCACCTTGTACGACGCCATTCACCTGCTTCACTGTGTTACTATTGTGCATCATAGAATAAATCACCTTTTAAGCTTACCCTTTCTTGTCCTCATTGTGTGGCCGTGACACCTCCTATGTAAACTCCTGAAAAGGTTAAAGACAATTTTAAGGCTATAGAAAGAGGTTCTATAGCTATAGCAAAGAGAAGAGAAGAAAGTGGGCATCCTTGACGGGTGCCTCGATCAAGAGAAAAGTAAGAAGACATCTCGGAGTTAGTTTTTACATGAGCTGAGGGAGTTGAGTACAGTAAATTAATCCATGAGGTGTATTTAGGTCCAAACCCAAATTTATGCAAATCTATAAGTAATCCCACTCAACCCGGTCAAAGGCCTTCTCTGTGTTTAACGAGAACCATTTCAGGCTTTGATGACCAGGATGGAGTGAGGACCACGTTCAAGAGTCTTCGTACATTGGACGATAAATTTCGGTCTAGTATAAGGCAAGTTTGATCCTCCGATATGATAGATGGAAGATAACTTTAGCTTATAATTTAATATTGTGATTAATTAAGCTGATTGGTCTATAGCTACTTTAAATAGCTTAATATTACGCAAATCATAGATTGGTTTAAATATGAAAATAAAAAGCCTAGATAGATAGAGTAATTGTGTAAGTCTAATAACATAGGGGTTAGCTGACCAGAAAACCTTTTTTTTTTTAATTCACCAGGAAAGCCATCTGAACCTGGAGCCTTATTGCTTTTCATGATTGAGATGCAAGAGGCTATTTTCTGTGTGCTAAGAGGTTCATCTAGTTCACTAACTGTGTCCAAGTTTAACTTGGAAAATTCTAATTGAGAAAGTTATTAATAGTGGCAGTATCTGAAAAGCTTTCTGATTTGTAAAGATAAAAGTAAAAAAAGCAAACTCTGAGTTAATTTTAACTAGGTCTGTAGTGAGGTTATTTGAGGAGTCATAGACCTGTGAGATTAAATGGGAAGCAGCATTGTACCTAAATTGAGATGCTTAAAGCCGACCAGCTTACTCCGTGCTCATGGTATGTTGCTCTTGTGCGTTTTAATAAGAATTCTGCCTTGTTGGTTGTCAATGTAAGGGTCCATCTATTAATCCTATGACAGAACTAACAGCATGGGTGAAGGTTAAATGCGTGTAAGCCTTTTAGCACATGTGAAAAGAAATCTTTTTATTTATTCAAAATAATTTTAATTTGTTTCCAACTCTGAATTTAATCGGACTCCAATTAAAAATAGTTAAAATTTAGATTCATCCAATTAAAGCCGATCACCTTATAGGTTGTGATTAGGTCTCATTTAGATTGATTACCCCAATAAATCCTTATTTTCAGTTAATGGTTCGTCGTTTACCTGAAATCGCTTAGTATGCTGGCCAGTTACATCTGCTCACGGACACATCCTCACCAGTTCTGGTTCTTAGATAGAGGATATAACTTTAAACTAATTTCCTTTAAGTAATATTAGGCCGCCCCATGCTTGCTCATAAATTTGATTTAGCCACTAGATTATATCATACTAAGTCAGTGATTGTCAGAAATCAACAGGTCTCTAATGCTGTGCCTATGCTCCATCCATTGAGCCTGAATATATGACTAATCCTGGTCGTAGGCTTGTGGAAACTTCAGCCTAAACAATCTACTACATTTAAGTGATTTCAGGAGATATCAGAATTAAACAAGAATTTTACAGTTATTTGTCAGGCAAAGATTTTCCATTCCAATTCACATAAACAAAATAAGCCAATTCAGATTGTACAACATCAATTCATTTAAGAGTTAGAGATTAATACCTGACTGTGTAGAAGTACGTTGCAGTATATGAGCCTTGATGCAGAGCTCAGAGACTCAACACTGCAACGGGGCATCCTGGCTACAGAATCCCAACGACCCATCTCGCACTTTTCTCTTAAATACTCAACTCAGAACAAAGTCATAAATTCAAGACAACAAAGGCGTCACCAAGACCCTTGACTGGAAGTGAGTTTGAGGTGTGAACCATTTGCTAGGGTGGAGCATCTGGGAAAGTTTTTATCAAAGCCAAAAACCAAATCAACATATACGAGTGAAATATTACAGTGAAAATTAAGACCATTTTACCAATCACACAGAGACATTTAAAATGATACCAAACATGAATATAGAGCTACAAGATACACCATATTAAGACCTTGGACATTTTAAGTGAAATGTGAGTGGTCTACTCTGATGGAGAAGGTAAAGTAAAGGTCAGGAAGGTGGCTCAGGGTGAAAGAAGAGGTGTGAGCTTTCCCGCATTCCCACCTGGTGTGGAGCCAATTGTCTCTGTGTTTCCAACCCATGCTTGTATTGTCACTCAAATCTTACAGTCAGGCAGAGGGGCTCAGGATGGGTGACTAGGACAGCTTAAGGATTTAGAAAAAATTTTTTAGGCTACATCAAAAATAAATAAACAAATAACTAATTATTTCTCAGCTACAAATAAAAAAAATCTAATAAAAAATAATTTTAAAAAAATAATCAAAGGAAGCTAAATATAGCTGTGTACATGCACTTTTTATTAATCAAAATCTTTCTTTAAAAAATTTACATTTTAAAAAGAATTATTGTCATATATCTAAATCTAGAGGTTAGTAGGAGCGGCTCTTTAACCAACCACATCTGAAATCTGCCCGCATTTGGCAGTATGTCGGATGTTAATGTCAATCCTAGTATATATATTAGGGCTGGACAATAATTTGATATCAATATATATTGCAATAGATTTTTTTTCAATAACGGTGATATGATTTTTAAACCCATTTCCGATATTTCGATATACAGTACATTTGCACATATATATTTTATTATATATAATTTTCATCCCACAACACTTTGTCACTGAATGACGTTCAGTGCTTAGTCGTCAGAAAGAGCGTGATGTCACTTGCCTGATGACGTACATCACAGACAAGCTGCCAGCGCTCAGCAGTTGGTTAAGCTTCATCGCAGAAAGTTTTAGTTACAAAATGAGTGCCCTGAATACAACAAGCTTCCACAAGTAAGAATGCAGATGAAATAGTTGATAGAGTGGTTCGGCTTTTTAAGTTGAGAGAGCTGGAGAGTGATGTCGACTAGCAGCGGGAACACATCAAATCTGTTCCACCATTTGAAGCAGTTCCACCCGAAAGAACATACTGAGAGTCAGAAGATGAGGTGTCATAAAAGTTTAAGCCAACGTGTCGGACCATCACCACCATCCCCTTCCCCGACACCAAAACCGAAACCAGCTGTGTCAGAAGAGAAGGCAATGAAATAAGAAGAGAAGGCAAAGAGAAGGCAAACACAGATGGCCACATTCCTACCTTACGACAAACCGTCTAAACATCATAAAGACATTACAGGGGCTGTTACAAACTTCTTGGCTAAAGACATAATGCCATTTAGTATGGTAGATGGCGTGGGCTTCAGGAAAATTGTGTCAGTCATTAACCCCCAATTCAAGCTCCCTAGTCGAATATATTTTCACGCATGACTATACCTGCACTTTATTTTGAAGTTAGGGACTGGGTAGAGGAGCAATTTAAGTCAGTGTCGTATTTTGCGACCACAGTTTACCTCTGGTCTAGTCGAAGCTCAGAACCGTATTTGAGCCTGACAGTCAACTTTTCAGCATATGCCTCTAGACGGTCTACTTTCCAGAGGATCACACAGGCGAAGCAATTGCAGCTGGACTTGTAGATGCGCTCGCCTCCTGGAGACTCAGTGAGGAGCACCAAGTCTGCATAACCACAGATAGCGAGACCAATATTATCAATTCCGCTGGGTTGAATGGATAGACAAGACTACAATGCTTCGGACATCGACTGAACTCTGCCATTGGTAAGTTATTGGCACAGTTCATGTAAATGTTCGGCATAATATCAGCACTGGCCGCTTCAAATAGAAGGCTTTTGACTTTGTTAAATAAATATGACCACTACACTTTTCTGTATATGTCTGAAAGAAAACCTACTGTATTCAGAAATTTCATTTCATTTTTCCTATAATTCCTTATAAAGTACTTCATGACCACTGTGCTACTTTGTGTCCAAATGTTAGCAGGAAAATGTGGAAAACAGCACCTCTTTCTGAAAGAGGATTAATAAATAGTTGGCCTAGTGGCATAGTTTATTCATTTATTAATTTTCTTTTTGGCTTAGTCCCTTTATTAATCAGGGGTCGCCACAGTGGAATGAACCGCCAACTTATCCAGCATATGTTTTAAACAGCGGATGCCCTTCCAGCTGCAACTCATCACTGGAAAACACCCATACATTCTCATTCACACACATACACTACGGACAATTTTAGCTTACCCAATTCACCTATAGCACATGTCTTTGGACTTGTGGGGGAAACCGGAGCACCCGGAGGAAACACGGGGAGAATATGCAAACTCCACACAGAAATGCCAACCGACCCAGCCGAGGATCAAACCAGCGACCTTTTTGCTGTGCAGTGACAGCGCTACCCACTGCGCCACCGGGCTCCCCCTTTTTAAGTGATTTTATAGAGAATTAATTTAGTCTTTAGTCAAGACATTAATATTTGTATAGATTATAGACAGTTCTTTCAATTAAATTCAACTGTGTTTTACTGGCATGGGGAACAGATGTTTACTTTTTTGCCACATCAGATGTGAAAACAATTTATACACAGAATTTTAGTTTTTCTTCAAAATAATAATAACAATATAAATTGTAGTTAAAATATAATTACAAATGATAACTGTTGCAATGGGCAGCACGGTGGCGCAGTGGGTAGCACAATCACCTCACAGCAAGAAGGGTGCTGGTTTGACCCCTAGCTGGGTCAGTTGGCATTTCTGTGTGGAGTTTGCATGTTCTCCCCGTGTTCGCGTGGGTTTCCTCCGGGTACTCCGGTTTCCCGCACAATTCCAAAGACATGCAGTATAGTTGAATTGGGTAAATTGTCCGTAGTGTATGTGTGTGAATAAAGAGTGTATGGATGTTTCCCAGTGATGCGTTGCAGTTGGAAGGGCATCCGCTGCGTAAAACATATGCTGGATAAGTTGGCGGTTCATTCTGCTGTGGCGACCCCAGATTAATAAATCAGAATCAGAATCAGAAAGAGCTTTATTGCCAGGTATGTTCACACATACGAGGAATTTGCTTTCGTGACAGAAGCTTCTACAGTGCAACAGAATCACAAAGACAGGACAAAAAACAGATAATAAATATATTTTAAAAATAGAAGTATGTAGTGAATGCAGATATGCAGGTTGACAAGTGTATGTACAGGTATATTACTATATACAGCGGTATATGTGCAGCTATTATGTGCAAACTGGCATGTAAAGTATGTTTTAAATAAGTGTATGTGTCTAAAGTGTATAGCAAGTAGTGATGTTTGTCACAATTACTATCATAAAGTGTTCATAAGATGGATTGCCTGAGGGAAGAAACTGTTTCTGTGTCAGGCTGTTCTGGTGCACAGTGCTCTGTAGCGTCGGCCAGAAGGTAAAAGTTCAAAGAGGCAGTGTGCTGGGTGTGAGGGGTCCAGAGTGATTTTGGCAGCCCTTCTGCTCGCTCTGGATAAGTACAGTTCTTGGAGAGTAGGGAGGATTGTACCAGTGATTCGCTCAGCAGTCCGAACTATTCGATGTAGTCTTTGGAGGTCTGATTGGGTAGCTGAGCTAAACCAGACAGTTATTGAAGTGCAGAGGACTGATTCAATGATGGAAGTGTAGAACTGTTTCAGCAGCTCCTTTGGAAGGTTGAACTTCCTCAGCTGACAAAGGAAGTACAGCCTTTGTTGAGCTTTTTTGACAATGGAGTCAATGTGAGTGTCCCACTTCAGGTCCTGAGAGATGGTGGTGCCCAGGAACCTGAATGACTCCACTGCTGCCACAATGCTGTCCATGATGCTCAGTGGGGGGAGAGCAGGGGGGGTTCTCCTGAAGTCCACTTTCATCTCCACTGTTTTGAGCGTGTTCAGCTCCAGGTTGTTGTGACTGCACCAGACAGCCAGCTCCTTAACCTCCTCTGTAAGCAGACTCATCGCCGTCCTGAATGAGGCAGATAAGTGTGGTGTCGTCTGCAAACTTCAGGAGCTTGACAGAGGGGTCCTTTGAAGTGCAGTCATTCGTGTACAGGGAGAAGAGCAGAGGGGAGAGGACACAGATGTTAGCGCCACCGGTCTGTAGTCATTTAGTCCTGTGAGTTTTGGTTTCTTTGGGATGGGTATGATAGTGGAGCATTTGAAGCAGGAGGGCACTTCACACAGCTTCAGTGATCTGTTGAAGATCAGGGTGAAGATGGGGGCCAGTTGGTCAGCACAGGATTTTAGACAGGCTGGTGTTACAAGATCTGGGCCTGGTGCTTTTTTCCTCTTCTGTTTCCGGAAAACCTGGCGCACATCATCTTCACTGAACTGAAGTGCAGGTGTGGGGGAGACGGGGGGTGGATGAGGTGTTAATGGTGGTGTGAAGAGCAGTTCAGAGTGGGTGTGGGGTGTTTTCTCAAACCTGCAGTAAAACTCATTCAGGTCGTTAGCAAGTCGTTTGTTGTCTACAGTGCTGGGGGATGGTGTCTTATAGTTTGTGATATTTTTCAAACTTTTCCACACGGATGCTGAGTCGCTGGAAGAGAACTGACTCCTTCGTTTTTTCAGAATAGTTCCTTTTTGCCACTCTGATCTCCTTTTCCAGTGTGTATTTGGCCTGCTTATACAAGGCCCTCTCCCCGTTTCTGTAAGCAACCTCTTTGGCCTGACGTAGCTGTCTGAGTTTTACAGTGAACCATGGTTTGTCATTGTTGTATGTGAGTTGAGTCCTGGTGGGAATGCACATGTCTTCACAGAAACTGATATAAGATGTTACAGTCTCTGTGAGCTCATCCAGATCGTTTGTAGCAGCTTCAAAAACGCTCCAGTCAGTGAGGTCGAAACAGGCTTGTAGATCCAGCTCTGTTTCGTTAGTCCATCTTTTCACAGATCTTAATACAGGTTTGGCTATTTTCAGTTTCTGCCTGTAGGTTGGTATGAGATGAACCAAACAATGATCAGAGTGCCCCAAAGCTGCTTGTTGGACAGAGCGGTATGCATCCTTTATTGTGGTATAGCAATGATCCAATGTGTTACTGTCTCTTGTGTGACATGTAACATGTTGTCTATATTTTGGCAGTTCACGGGATAGTTTTGCTTTGTTAAAATCCCCGAGAATTATTAAAACAGAGTCCGGGTGTTGTTGCTCCATTGCCGAGATCTGATCAGCTAGTTTCTGTATCGCCAGGCACGCGTGCGCGTGCGGAGGAATGTAAACACTGACGAGGATGAACGAGCAGAACTCACGCGGTGAGTAGAAAGGCTTACAGTTAATAAACAGTGCTTCTAGGTCGGGACAGCACATCTTCTTTAAAACTGTTACATCTGTACACCACCTTTCATTGATGTAAAAGCATGTCCCACCACCGCGCGATTTCCCCGTTGATTCTCTGTCGCGATCCGCTCTGAACAGCTGATAGCCCGGTAGATGAAGCGCGTTGTCCGGTATGGCGTCATTCAGCCAGGTTTCGGTGAAACACAGAGCAGCAGAATGCAAAAAATCCCTGTTTGTCTGAGAGAGCAGAATGAGTTCGTCTATTTTGTTGGGTAGAGAGCGGAGATTCGCCAGGTGGATGCTAGGCAACGCGGTTCGAAATCCACGCTGTTTGAGTTTCACAAGCGTGCCTGCACGCTTCCCCCGTCTGCGCGCCCGAAAGCGTTTGAAAGCGAAAGCTCCGCCGACTACTATGTCCAGCAAAACATCACATAAGTCTATATCTGGAAAGATATTTGGTGGAGTATGCGTCCGAATGTCCAACAATTCGTCTCTGGTGAAACTAATTGTAGGAATGTGACTAAAAACAGGACAAACTAACAAAAATACAATAACAACTGCAGAGCATGACACGGAGGCGGCCATCGTCGTCGGCGCCATCTTATAAGGGACTAAGCCGAAAAGAAAATGAATGAATGAATGAACTATTGGAATATTTTTTTCTCTCTGTTTGCAGAGAAAGTTAACCAAGAAAAGCAAGTGGACAGAGCTATTGGAATCTGTAAAAAAGTAGTGGCTGCCTTTTCCTATTCTTGGAAGAAGAAACGGGACCTTGCAATTGCTCAGGAGGAGTATCACTTGCCAAAGCACAAACTCATCAGTGAAACACCAACAAGATGGGGCTCCCGTCAACAAATGGTGAAGCAAGTTCTGTAGCAGAAAAGGGCCATCACAGAGGTCCTCTAAAAGGATAAGAAGACCAGGCAACTGATTCCTACCTGGCAAGATGTGGATGTTTTAGAGTCTATAGATGCAGCTCTAAGCCCACTCCTCGAATTCACTGATGCATTGTCCGGTGAATCCTATGTCAGTGTATCATTTCTAAAACCGGTGATGCATCTCTTCAACACCTCCACCCTGCAGGAGGCAGATGATGACACAGAGCTCACCAGGACCATAAAGACAAAAGTGATGGGATACCTTAACGAGAAGTATGATGATCCAACCATGGATGATCTACTTAACATGGCATGCCTTGTTGACCCAAGATTTAAGCTTCAGTACACTATGGAGGAGAAGAAAGAATACATCAAAGAGTACATAAATCTGTACATAAATCTGTGTTAGAGATGCTGAAGGGAGAGAGAGATGATGTGGTAGGGGAAGAGGTATTCACAAAAGAAGCCAAGGGAGATGCTTTTGCACCAGCCAAGAAAACAAAGCGGTCTCTGGCTTTTTTGCAAACAGGCCCACCACGACTACTAACACAGAAGGCTTGAGTGCATAGCAAGCAGTTGAGAGGGAGCTCAGCAACTACCTTCTTGCTCCACATACTGACAATGACTCAAACCCTCTGGATTGGTGGAAAGTCCATCAAAAGAACTTCCCCAGAGTAAGCCAACTGGCACAACATTACTTGTGCATTCAAGCCCCAAGCTCCCCCTCTGAGAGAGTTTTTAGTACAGGTAGCAACATTGTCACATGTAAAAGGGCATCACTGAAGTCAGATAATGTAGACCAGCTTGCATCCTCAACAATGTTCCTGCCAGAGTAATATGCTTTTGTTGTTGCTCACTCTTTATTTATTTTATTTTATTATTTTTTCCCTTAATACTAGCTGAAGGAGTTTGTTTGTTGGTTATATGAATAATCAGCCTGTTCTAGTTTAAATGGAAAATATTGTTAATAAACTGAGTCTGAGAGTTGTATTTATTTGATAATTAATTTCACATTTCTTGTTTGAAAAGGCTAAATACAAATAAAAAGTGAACATATTTTTGTACAGTTTTTTTTTTAAGTTATGAGCCTGGAGATAATATAGTCTTTGCAAATTCAGTTTGCAGATATTTGTAGGTACAGACGTCCATTGTGTGCGTTCTTGCCAGTTTTTTCCTGGCTTTTAAGTATTTCCCATATCGGATTATTATCGAAATTAAGAAATATATTGTGATATTGTTAGTAACATGTTAGTAACTGGTTAGTACTGTTATGTGTGTTAAATCACATCTAGTACATATATATATATTTTTTTTATTGTACCTAGAACTTTATAATATCACTAAAAGCAGCATTGAAAGCAGTCTCCTTTCAATTACTCCACTTCTTCACGGAGATTGGTCAGCCTGATCCGATGCATTATCAACCGCTGTGGGTTCTGGAACTGAACAATAATCATGTTCCAGATGCTGGGTATCTATTGGCACAGGATCCTCATCCATTTGAGTGTAAATCTTTCTTCTTTGTCATGCCCAAAAGAGCCTGGGTTTTGACGCTATTAGACTTCACTGTAGAGCAGGCTGAAGAGACAGGCTTAGATTCTACCGGAAACACATCAACAGATTTTGTGTATAGTGTCGGCTGGTCCCACTCGAATTGTAAGGCAAAGCGTGATTGCTTGGAGCAAGAATGAGCAATGATTGGTCAGCACCATGTGGCCGGTATCTGATTGGTTTAAGTAGAAGGAGGCTAGAGTCCATCTATTTGTGGATTAGTGTTCGTCTCAATGTCAGAAATGTTTCAAAATCGACAAATACACAGAGCGATCTACAAATGCATGAGAGCTATCCACAAATACCCACAGTGATCTACAAATGCACAAGGTGCTACCCACAAATGCACACCAATTTTGAGTATGTTTTTTATTTGCAAGTCTAATTTTACTTACTTGTAAATATAATTCAAGATTGTGAAACTCTAAGATTTATTTGTGAATCGCATTCTATTTATTTTATGTATATTTTTTTGTCAATCACTTTACATTTATTTATGGATCATAATACATTCATTTGGAATTACTACCAGGGAGCTAGGCTCCCGAATTAAGACATGGGCTCCCCTAAAATCATAATTTGTGAAATCATAAAAAATATTGACAATGTGTTATTTTGACATGCGGTTTCGCCCTTGTCAAAAAATCTTTAAGGATAGGATTTTTTATTCATTCATTCATTAATTTTCATTTCGGCTTAGTCCCTTTATTAATCTGGGGTCGCCACAGCGGAATGAACCGCCAACTTATCCAGCATATGTTTTACGCAGCGGATGCCCTTCCAGCTGCAACCCATCTCTGGGAAACATCCATACACACCCATTCACACTCATACACTATGGACAATTTAGCTTACCCAATTCACCTATACCGCATGTCTTTGGACTTGTGGGGGAAACCGGAGCACCCGGAGGAAACCCACGCCAACACAGGGAGAACATGCAAACTCCACACAGAAACGCCAACTGGCGAGGCTCGAACCAGCGACCAGCGACCTTCTTGCTGTGAGGCGAACGTGCTACCCACTGCGCCACTGTGAGGCAGGATTTTTTATATGATTCCAATTAGAATTTTTATTATATTTTGGAACCAGAAAACATGCTCTTGGATCAGTCGGAGATGCAGCTCGATGAAATTATGAACTGTACACGGTAAGACGACCCATTTTTCTTTTATATTTGCCAACTTCCAAATAAGTATGCATGACTATTTGAGTAATCAGAAGCAATGCAATGTGTTTAAGTTAGAGTAGCATATAGTACAGAACTGAAGCTAGCTTGTAATGTTAAGCATCTTAAATTGAATTTTTTTAAACCGTGTAAAAATTTAACCTTATGATAAGATAACTGGTAACATCAGTTTGCTAATTTTATAAATGTATTCTGTAGTTATGTAACGCCATGGTGGCGGATGGTGACAGAACGACACGGAGAAGGAGATACATTAACAAAACGGATTTATTAAACACTTACGGGGAACAGATACTGGATGCGGGAAGACAGGACGAGACAACCACACGAAGCAGACGACCCAAACGAACCAAAATACCGGACAACGAAGAACACAGACGAAAGGGTATAAATAGATAAAGGATGATTACACTGATGACACAGAAGGGATGAACACAGGTGGAACATATTAACATTGACAGTGGCGGGAGGAAGACAAAGGCACGTGACAACAACAAACGATGACGCGGACGAACACTGACAAGTTACAGCTTAGTGATGTTGTTTGCACAGCTAATTAATAATTTTTTTGTCATGTGGTGTGTTTATGAAGTTTTGGGAGACGCATCTGCAGCAGTGATGCTGACCAGGAGCAGAAGGCTTTCTCTCCTCTGGCGCCTCAGTCATCTGTGCTTCATTTTGGCTCACAGAGTAACCTCAGACCTTCACTTTGTTCATCAGGTAGATTATTATTTATTTATCTTGAATTAATTATACATGATATTGTCTGTTTACAAAAATTAGAAGGGCAAATAATTACTAAAATATTTCTATATAATGCAGGCAGGTAAAACTCAAAGACTATCTTTAACTTCCTTAAACTCATAGGTTTGGAACCACTTGAGGGAGAGTAAAAAATATTCTGTCCTGTCCATGAGTAATGTCAATGGCACTTTCAATGGTCTGTCAATGCCACTTTTTTTCACATAGGGCAAATATTCATTTTGTAGAAGAAAAAATAACATGAAAATTTTAAGTTTGTTCACACATGCTACGTTCACACTGCTGGCAAATGTGGCCTGAATCAGATTTTTTTTGCCCACATGTGACTTAAATCTGTCTTTGTCATGACTGTGAACAGCTTAAACCGCATGGAATCTGATCTTTTCAATTCTGATTTGTGCCACTTTTATATGTAGTATTTAATCAGACACAGATCTGATGTTTTGCAATCTGCCTGCAGTGTGAATGTTTATGTAGGAATTCATTTGACTTTTACATAATTTTCAATCGACATGTATCTGTCACACCCCCTGCACGTTCCATCAGCCCCAGTCACCATTCACACTCTCCATCCACTACACACCGCACTCAGTCACCTGATAACTGATCACACT
This sequence comes from Danio choprae, assembly GCA_903798125.1. NCBI lineage: Eukaryota > Metazoa > Chordata > Actinopteri > Cypriniformes > Danionidae > Danio > Danio choprae. Next base: position 5,163,879 of record CAIGQW010000415.1, on the reverse strand, counting down.
CACCTGTGCACTAACAACACTCACCTGCTCCAGCCATCACACACTCACTATATATACTCACCCATCCTGTTCACTCATCGGCTGGTATCATATTCACATGGTCATCCTCTCTTTGTGCTCTTCCTGATCTTCTGCCTAGTCATCCACGAACGCTCATATCATCGAGGCTAACACCTGTCATCTGTTTACTCGACTTCAAGGGAAGTGACTGTTTATCCTTGTGACTGTTATACACGTATTAAGTATTCATACCATAAGTATTCATACCATAGGCATATTTTAAGGCATTCAAAATCTTTGCTCACTATTATTACCATATTACCATATTATTCAGCGCTGTGTAGCAAAATGCTTGGTCAGTGCCTCCCAAACTCCCAATGGTTGTGCGTCCACAGCACCCACTGATTCACAATCCTTCTCTGTTGCTTCAGAAGTGCCAGCTGCAGAGATTTCCTCACCACGTTTCATTGTGCTTCTCACATATGTTGTGAAGAATACAACATGTATTCATTTATGCAACATGCAATAAATGTATTTACAATTTACAAAAACAAAGCGTAAAATTTATATTTTACTATATTGTAGCACATTAACGACAAAAGTATATTATGGTGTGTGTATATATAGCATTCTAAATCATAATTTCTGAAATTTTAAGTGTCAAACAAAAATCTTTAAAATATTGAATTATGTCTTACATGATTATATCTGAATTGATTAGTCTGTCACTACATGTCTGGAAAAGTAACTCACGTTGGGAAAACGCACTCCTCTTTCTGCCTTGTCATAGATGTCAGAGTTTCTGAGAACTCTGGAATCATGAACACTTCCAGGCCATCCAACATTGATATTTTTGAAACTATGGAGATCAAAAGGTTGCATCATTTGAACAGATAAAATACAAATTCGATTAAAGTAATCTGTGTGGTCCTCAGATGGAGCGATGATCGGTATGTGGCTCCCATCGATAGCACCAGCGAACCTCTCATAACGTTCCACAGCTCATCCAGCTGCAGAAGCTGGATGTAATTATGCCACAGCTCGTCTCACACAGCTTGACAGAACTTGCTCACTATTTGGTACATTGATGCACTGCTTATACCAAACAGATGTGCCAACGTGTGATAGCCTGCACCTGTTGCTAGCCACCAGAGTGCAACCCTGATGCGCATCTCCAAAGGAATGGCCTGATAAAACAATGTGTGATTGTAGGACAGGTATGTGGACAAGCTTTGATACAGCATATCAAATGTTGGTTTGCTTATCCTAAAATTTCGGACCCACTGCTCCTTATTAAAGCCTGCCACAATTTGCTCCCACCAGACCTGAAAACTCTCTCGTACCCACAAATTCCTCTGAATGGTGGAGAACACCATATATAAACCATAGGCGCATGCTGCGATGTTGGCCCTTTTTGGGTCCCATAATATTTTTTAGAGTTTTCAAAACACCTTCTCTCAAATCATCATTATTGGCATGTCGCAGATCAGAAACAGCAGATTCAAAACTGTTGAATTCAGATTCTGTTAGAATTTGAGACATTAGCTGTCTATCTACTGTCAACGACACGTCATAAAGACGCATTTTGCTGATTAGTGCTCTCTTAAACTCAAAACTCAAAAAAAATTGTGCGAGCTGAGGGTAAACTCTGAGACAGCCATTCTATATCTTTAGGTCCTAGGGCTTTGGCAACAGTTTAAACTTGGACAACAGAAGCATTAGGAGAAACACCTACATTTTTCTCAATTCTCTGTGATCTTCTCCTAGCACCACAAACATTCACTGACTCTACAGGTATATCTGTTTCAAAAAAAGTTTGTAAGTCTGGATAAATAGTATCAGACTCACTGATTTCTTCAACATCAGCCTTATCTGAAGCTTTGTTGCAATTCAGTTTCTTTGTCAAAGATGCTATTTTAGCACAGAGCTGTTTGTTCTGCTCCTCTAGCTCTGAGTTGCGCTTAGCTTGTTGTGTGGCTAGGACTAACTCAAATTCTCTGTAACAGCAGATAATGTCTTTTACATTGTTTTTACGAATACTGGCACCTAGTACTTTTTTATATTCATCTACAGACCAAATTCTGTCTGAATGGATCTCATATTTCTGAGTTAGCCCTTGTCTAACTTTCTCAGTGACTTGGTCCATCTGTACTCCTAACATTGATTTAAATTCCTTGTCTGACCACAAAGGAGTCGCAAGACCACCTTTTTCATTTGTGGGAATCAGTCTAGCATTGTTCCTTAACATTTTGTGAGTTTCTGGGTTACCACACAAACAAAACACTAAAAACTTCTCTGATCAACAGATTTTATGTTAACACAGTTAACTTCTCTGGCAATGCAGAGGACAAACACAAACTAATAGCACTTCATGCAAATATTAACTCGTAAGATTAATCTTCCCTGCTTTAACAGAGGATAACACATTTTAGTTTAAAAAAATGCTAAAACTTCTCTGCCTGAAAACAGAGGATAACAGATTTTAGCACAAAAGCTAACTTCCCTGCCTAAACAGAGGATAACAGATTTTAGCACAAAATGCTAACTTCCCTGCCTGAAAACAGAGGACAACAGATTTTAGCACAAAATGCTAACTTCCCTGCCTGAAAACAGAGGATTACTTATTCATCTCTAAAATTAAATTTAGAGGATAACTTAGCTAACCAAACCCACAGCAGTTTGTTAACTCTTCTCTGACGGCACAGAGGGTAACCAAATATACTGGTTTGTACAGTTCTTTTTATAGAGTGAAAAAATCACCAAATCTTGGTTGAACTGAAAAGATTCAGTCTGGAGAGAATTCTAAACTTTCTTGATCTAGAATTCAGGTAGATTCAAAGTCCATCAGGGTTGCAGTCACCAAACTGTTGAGAATATGTGATCTCATCTGTTTAACTTCAAATTGCTGTTGAACTGGAACAATTTCAGTAAAGTCAGATATTTTTTGAAAATGAAGATTCAATCTTGATTTAGGTGAGTTTCTCTATCCAGCTCATGGCACCAAAACTATTGTAAATTCACAGAAGAGACAAAAACCAGGAGACCTTCGGGTATCTTCAATCTTCACATTTTAGCATAAAAACAAAGCATGCAAATAAAGTACTGGAGTCAGAACCCATCCTGTTACTGTCAGAGATCTTTTATTCTCCAAATGTGAAGCAGTTTGTATTCTCTAAAAGTATTCTCAAAAAGGTATGCAGTAAACATGAGCCAGGCACGAGCCAGGCTAAAACTGGTTATGTCTGTGTGTAAGATGAGTCCCCCTTTACAGGAGCCTGCTATGAGAAAGCTATGCGGAAGAATAACTGATTATGTAGAATAACTGAATATGTAAAGCACTGATTATATGCTTTATCAGCCAAAGGAGTGGAGTCCAGAGGTGAAGGAAGGGCGACGACTGACCAAGGTGGAGCCTGGCGGAGCTGGTGGGCAGACGGCCCACGACGGAGACGAGGGAGGAGTGAGCCAACGCGGAGCCCTAGGATCGAAGGGCTGAGGTGGAGTCCGCAGCTCGGAGGTTGAAGGAGCAGGCAAGCAGCCCCCACAAGCGAGCTTCATTACTGGAGCTTGAGGGCGAGCTGGGGGCTGGCTGACTGCAGCAGAGCTGGAGCTGGCTGACTGGCTGCAGTCCTGATAGACCATGGGAAGCTACTCACGACTCTGGAGCTGGGGTTATTACGGGGAACAAGAATTAAAAGACTGTCTGAAAACAGTTTACAAGGCAGAATATACTGGCTGTACTTAAACAGCGGAAAGTAAAAATCACTCCAGAAGTCAGTGAGTAACTTCCTAGTGTCCAGCAGCTGTCCATCTATAGAGGAGGGGTGGGCGGGACTCTCGCCATCCTCGCGGAGGTCCGCCATGACTCCCCCTTTCGGCGGTGTTGCTGGCTCACACACCTGGTCAGAAGGTGGATCGAGCTCCTTCATCTCGGCGCAATTCCGCTCTGTCACTCTAGGTGGCGATGGCTCATGCACCGGGGGTGGCTCTCATAAGCGGCGATATTGCCCCGAGGACCATCTTCGGACGACCGTGCTCTGCGAGCGATGATAAAAAAAACATGCAGAGCACGTCGCTCGGATAGCTGATGACAGTCACTAATATATGGTCCTCAGGACTGCTTTCCCCCTGCTCCAGCAGGAGGTGAGGAATTTTGGGGCAGCAGATGGGGGCCATGGAAACACGGGGGTAAGAAAAGAAAACACTGAGGGGCAAAAAGTCTATAAAAAAGAAAATCGGGGGAAAACTCGCTGCAACTTTTGGGTCCGGTATTCTGTCACGCTCGATTCGGGACATGAAGGCACAGGAGCACGATAGTAAACAAAACACAAATTTATTTAACAAACACTTACGAAATACAAGGGCACTGGAGGAGACAGGACACGTAGACATCACATCGAGGCTGAGACAATACAATACCGGACAACAAAGGACACAAACTAGGGGGTATAAATACACAGGGACAACGATTAACTGATAAGACACAGGGGATGAACACAGGTGAAACTAATGAACACTAAAGACGGCGGGAAACAGAACAAAGGAAGCACACGACAACAACAAAAGCACATGGAACACAATAACAGAACCCTGACAGGTTGACTGTTGTCATCTGTCTCAAAGTCAGCTATATGCTGTTATCTGAGCCATCATCTATTTATAGTAAAGCATAGACACTGAGAAGACGATAAAAACTTATATTCAAAAAATTATATAGTTCAAAAACTTATATAGTTAACATTTTATGCACTAGGAAGGTAATTGATAATTAAACATTTATTTTCAGATATGAAAAAAGCATTTATTACTAAGCCTAATGTAGTACTAATGTAGTACTGTTGAATTAAAACAGGTAGAGAACTTAAAATACAATGTATGAAAGACCAATTAGTGAGGAATCACTAGAATAAAATTAGGAGAAAAATATCTGAAGCTAAAAAAATTAATTAGAGTAACATTGTGTCACACCCCCTGCACGTTCTATCAGCACGGATCACCACTCACACT
>CAIGQW010000415.1:5081720-5095909 GCA_903798125.1 Danio choprae | reverse complement strand
CAAATTATACACGTCCACCTTGATTAACCTTTCTACCTTTTACACAGCCAGCTTAGAGAATTTATTCCATGATGTCTGCCACACAAACCCCTCAGTCAACTTGTGTGGATATGGAGGTGCCAGATATTGCAACTCCTAGGTGGTCTGTGATGTCACCTGTTCAAAACATCCATGAACATCCACACTCTCATGCTTCTCCTCTTCTTATTAACCCCACTCTGTCCAGAAATGTCCATTCAGGAGGCCAAGTGCAGTTTGTTTCACCACCGGTTGGCAGTACTCCACTGCAGAGAGTTACAGGGGATTCAGTATCTTTCCCTATGCAGTTATGCACCTCACCTGAGATTTCATCTGCTTTTTCTATTAATCAACAGGAATTGCAGTTACCTCGTGCACTCCCTACTCCTGCTAAAGAAATGCAGCATCTGACCACACAAGTGCAGGGAAATTGGAAAACTCTGATAGACGCTATAAAGACACAAGAGGAGGCTAATCATAAACTTACCCATGACCTAAAGACTGCTTCTACTCACCACACTGATCAAGCTACTAACATGGCTACGAAAATACGGGAAAATCAACAGCAAGTTCTTACATTGCTAGCTACACACAAGACACAAGAGGAGGCTGAAACGGATCAACTAACAAAGGCCATTAACATCATGCTTACCTCTGAAGTGAAAAAAGTAGAGTCTACCATTGTGTCTGAGTTGCGCTTCATGGTGAATCAGCTTCAGGCAGAAGTACAGCAAGATTTAAAAATTATGCAACAAAACCTTCAAAAAAGTCATGAGCAGTTAACAACTGAAATTCAGAAATGTAACCATCAAACTGTTGATCTTTGTGCAGAGTTTAAAAAGTTCCAGACTGAAGTGACTGATCTGTGTAAAACACAAGAAAGTAAACTGCTGAGTATGTTTAAAGAAGATAAGCAGACCACCCCTATCACCCTTCCTGCCACTACTCCAACGACACTCACCTCTTCAACACCTGTACATGCTCCTCCTGCAGCTATAGGGGTAAGAAGTGACCACCTAAAACTGACTTTTCCCACTTTTGGACGTTCATCTGATGATTCTGACCCTTTGCTTTACCTTGCTCGCTGTCAAGATTTCCTTGCATTACATCCCCTTGTTGATGCAGATATTTTGGCCACGTTTCGTACTGTTTTATATGGAACAGCTCGTGACTGGTGGGAAGTCGCAAGAACATCTGTAGCCTCCTGGACTGAATTAGAGTCTGCTTTTCTGTCTGCCTTCCTCTCTGAGGATTATGAAGATGAGTTGGCTAATAGGGTTAGGATAAGAACACAGGGAGAAAAGGAATCGATCAGAGACTTTGCATTTTCATATAGAGCTCTTTGTAAAAGGTGGAAGTCAACATTAACAGAAATTGAATAGGTGAAAATGATTCTTAAAAATATTAAACCTTACCTCGCTAGCTAGCTACGTGGTCGAGTGAACACTGTTGAAGAACTGGTGAAATTAGGCCATCAGCTGGAGAAGGACTTTGCTCAGCAACAAAAATGTGAGTTACAGAAAAACATCAAGCCACCTTCAATGCCATCAAGAAACCATTCTATTCCACCCCTAGAGAAACCTCCTGTTCAGTGCTGGCGGTGTAAGGAATATCATTCGCCTGGAAATTGTCCTCATTTTGTTTCTGCCCCTTTCAACCAACCCAGTAATCAGGTTAGACCCAATAATGCCAAACGGTTTAGCCAACCATTGAAGCCTAGTGGTCCACCTCATTACCCCACTACACCTTCTGGGAACACTGTGTCTATAGGAGTTACCCCTGAGACATGTTTAATATCAGAAGACCGCAGCTTTATCGAAAATACACCTTCCATTAATTTGACTACAATCCCTCAACAATTAGTAGTCCCCATTACTATTGCTTCCTGGGTAGGGAAAGCAATCCTTGATACAGGAGCAAGTTACACCTTGATTAACAAAAATCTTTGGACCGAACTTGTCCCACAACTAATTTTGCAGCCATGGAACCTTGGGCCATTATATCTTGCCAATGGTGAAGCTGAAGTCCCATTAGGATGGGTAACTTTGTCAATTACTCTTCATCATAAGTCTTTTTCAGAACACGTTGCAGTTCTCCCTTCTCAGGCCCTGGCATATTCTGTGATCTTAGGATTGGACTTTATCTTTTCCAGTGGGTTACAAATTAATGTGACCGAGAGGAAGTATTCATTCAAGATGACCTCTGATGAAGAGTATCTTTTCCAGCCAGGTCATGCAAGTGTTCCACACCAGTCGCCCCATCTAAAGAGGAGGCCTAATCATCAAGATGTCCAACAGACCCTCTCCCTTCTTAGTGCAATTCCTCCTCCTCAAATGCCATCGCTTTCAAGTCCACATGACGATCTTAAGGATCAAGACCTTATAGACATTGCTGTAAATAGTGCTTGTATACCTCTCGAGGGAAAACAAAGACTTCGTCAACTCTTGGAAACCAACTTTAAGGTGTGTACTCTCCGTGTTGGACGTACCAATGTTCTTCAGCATCAACTTTACATCACACATCCTGTGCCCATCAAGCAGCGGCCTTATCGTCTTACTCCCTCGAAGCAAACTGTTGTGAAAGAGCAGTTGGAAGAGATGTTGAAGGATGGCATTGTGGAGCCATCTCACTCACCTTGGGCATCCCCCATTGTCCTAGTTCAAAAGAAAGATGGAAAAATGAGATTCTGTGTTGATTACAGGAAAGTTAATCGTATAACAGAATGCGACGCCTATCCTCTTCCATATATGACTGACATACTTGAATCTTTGTCTGGAGCAGCTATTTTTTCAACCATAGATCTCAACAGTGGTTACTGGCAGGTGAAGATGGATCCTGCTAGCAAGCCCATGACTGCCTTTGTCACCCCGTCAGGGGGATTATATCAGTTTAGAGTCATGCCCTTTGGATTAAAAAATGCTCCCGCAACTTTCCAAAGGCTGATGGAGATTGTACTTGGTGAACTCAGAGGAAAAATCTGTTTCGTCTATATCGATGATATTATTGTCTACTCTAACAACATTATGTGGATCTGCAAACTATTTTCCACCGGTTGCAAACTGCTGGCTTGACAATCAATCTGAAGAAAAGCAAATTTTGTCTGCAAGAGTTAATGTTCCTTGGTCATCTAGTAAATATTCATAGCATTTCTACTGACCCAAGAAAAGTGGAAGCCATAAAAGCCTACCCAGTACCTCGAAACATCAAGGAGGTCCAGCGTTTCCTTGGACTTGCCGGGTGGTACCACTGGTTTGTCCCCAACTTTTCTCAGATTGCAGAGCCCATTAATGCCTTGAAAAAGAAAGGACACAAATTTCAGTGGACATCAGATTGTCAGCATGCTTTTGACCAGCTCAAAACCTGTCTTACCTCTCCACCCATTCTTGCGCATCCAAACTTTGATCATCCATTTACTGTCTATACAGATGCCAGCGACAGTGGCCTAGGTGCAGTCTTGACACAGCGGAAGGACCAGGACACAGAACACAGAACAAGTGATTGCTTATGCTAGCCGAACCCTCAGTAAAGCAGAAGTTAATTACTCTGTGACCGAAAAGGAATGCCTTGCCGTGGTATGGGCTCTAGACAGATGGCAGCACTATCTTGAGCCAAAATTATTTACTGTTGTGACTGATCATTCTGCCTTACAGTGGGTAATGAGCTCTACAAAAACCACCAGCCGACTCATCAGATGGGCACTATGCCTCCAGAAATTTGACTTCATCATTGAGTATAGAAAAGGCAGACTTAATACAGTGCCAGATGCTCTTTCTCGGATGTTAAGTGGACCCACATGCAACCTACTTGCCATACAGGAGCCAGAAGAAGAAGAGTTGCCTATTTCCGCTGTAGATCTGTGGGAACACCAGCATCAAGATCCGGAAATTGTACAAATTTTAACAGAAATGGCTGAAAACAGGCAAGACGCCACACAGAAATTTGAGGTAATTGAAGATAAACTGTATCTCAAGATTCCTTTGACCCAAGGCCAAATTCAGTACTGCATGTACTTACCTAAGAGTCTCATCCCTACAGTCATCCAACACTACCATTCGCATCCATTGAGTGGTCATGGAGGTGTTTTCAAGACCTTTAAACGTCTGCAGAATCTAGTCTTCTGGCCGAAGATGTGGACTGACATAAAGAACTATGTTAAATGCTGCAAAAAGTGTCAACTCTACAAACCCAGCAATCAAAAACCGGCTGGCAAACTTCAACCAATTAGCACAACCAATCACAACCAAATGTTGGGAGTGGACCTTATGGGACCGTTACCATGCAGCACCCCTCACCGTAATGAGTATCTGTTAGTCTGTGTCGACTACTACTCGCGCTGGGTAGAATTGTTCCCCATCAGAAAAGCAAGTGCAGAAGTTGTGTCAACAATTCTCAGAAAGGAGATTATTACCTGTTGGGGTGTTCCAGGTTTCATCTTATCTGACAGAGGAACACAATTTGTGTCATCCATCTTTAAAGAATTATGTTCCAACTGGAATATTTCCCAGAGACTAACGACTGCTTACCACCCACAAACTAACATGTCTGAGAGAATTAACCGTACTCTAAAGTGTATGATCTCCTCTTATGTGGAGGAAAATCACAAAAAATGGGACCTCTACTTACCCGAGTTCCGGTTTGCAATAAATTCCTCCATCCAAGAAAGCATTGGAATGTCCCCAGCTGAGTTGCATTTAGGCAGAAAGCTCCACGGACCTATGGACAAGTTGTTTATGTCACATGATCATTGTCTCTCACCAGATGACTCTCCTTATGACATCGTAAACCACATTGCAAACCTACAGGAGAAAGCAAAAGAAAATTATGCAAAGGCAAAAACTCGACAGTTACGAAATTATAACAAGAACAGAAGAGAAGTCACATACAAAGAACAAGACCGTGTCTGGTTAAAAAACTTTCCACAATCTAGTGCAATACAACGATTCAGCGCCAAGTTGGCCCCCAAGTGGAAGGGACCATACCGTATCATACAGCAGCTGGGTCCTCTCACTTACAGAATTGCACTAGAATCCACCGGTCTAGATGTGAGAACTGCTCATGTCTGCAATTTAAAACCCTGTTATCCAACTGCCACCGAATTGGAAATACTTCAAATAAAACGGCTCCAGGAAATTTTCCAAGAAACTTCTGATGAAGATACTGAATTCCTGGGTTTTTAAAGTACAATCCAAGTTCTCTACTACTGGCAGTTGTTTTTCTCTGGGGGGGGAAATGTGACGGTCTCTGAATGGACCGCACAAACTCTCTAAACCCACCAATAATGAACACCGTAAGAGATGACGTCGTAAGTGGGAAAAGCCGATTGTTTGCAATAAAAGCGGAAGTGGAAGCTGCAGAAAGATGGCGGTCATTTGGCAGTTAGACGGAAGTTAGAGGGAAGTTGAAGTGTGCGGCAGAGAAACGAATCACGGAGCGAAAGGTAAATTCACCTGTTTGCTGATGTAATGAGAGCTGCAGGAAACATCGATCCTGTCCTACCACCCGTCCGGTAAAACAGTGCCACTGTTGGGGCGACGAGGATGACAAGGTCGGAGCTGAGTGAATGTTTGTTCGTGCGGAGATGAGGAAAACATCGCTGATATTCTTGTAGATGACTTCTAGATTCAGCGTCTGTCGCTGTGGGGGTCCAGTCTATTTTTCTGCTACATCTATAGTTCACGTGAGTTCTAAAAAGCCAGCTGACTTCAGAGAGGTTGAGAACGCATCAACGATATTCCACGTGGATTTTCTAGATTCAGCGTCTGTCGCTGTGGGGTCCAGTCCACTTACCTGCTACATCAAAGGCCAACTGTGAGTTCTACCTCCGCTAAATCCGTGCCAGGTATTCTGTTTCTCTCCATACTAGCCACTTAAAAACTGCCGGCTGGCAGCGTGTGTAACACACACACACACACACACACACACACACACACACACACACACACACACACACACACACACACCTAAACCTGCACACACACACCCATCGCAATTGCACGCCCACACATAAAAGGACAACCAACATTTTTTCTTTTGTATTTGATTGTTTGTTTTGTTGGTTAATACAAGCAGTTTGGAATTTATTTGTTTCATTTCTGTTACCCTGAAAAATTTAACTGTTTCTATTTTTCTAAGTATTCTGAGTTTTGAGTTCCTAAGTAAATTCCTTGCTCTTAACATTTTGTGGACCCTGAGCTTAAATTTGTTTATGTATTACTTATTTTTGTGTAGCTGGTGAATACCCTCAGATAAATTTTCTCTTTTTTTGCTTTCTTAATTTATGTACACTAATTGGTAGATTTGTATCTACCTGGCACCCGAACCAAAAGATAATTACCATTTAAGGATTAAAATCCTCTTTCTTTGTGAATTTAAGTGTTTCTTCTTTTCTTAAACCACTCGCATGCATCACCAGCGCCACAAGCTCAATGCATTTAGGCATGTAGACATGGTTAGGACAATCTGCTGCAGTTCAAATCTAGCATCAGAATGGGGAAGCAAGGTGATTAAAGTGACTTTGAACATGGCATGGTTGTTGGTGCCAGACGGGCTGGTCTGAGTCTTTCAGAAACTGCTGATCTAATGGGATTTTCACGCACAGCCATCTCTAGGGTTTATAGAGAATGGTCAGAAAAAGAGAAAATATAGAGTGAGCAGCAGTTTTGTGGGCACAAATGCCTTGTTGATGCCAGAGGTTAAAGGAGAATGATTCGAGCTGATAGAAAGGTAACAGTTACTCAAATAACCACTCGTTACAATTGAGGTATGCAGAAGAGCATCTCTGAATGCACAACACGTCGAACCTTAAGGCGGATGGGCACCAACAGCAGAAGAACACACTGGGTGCCACTCCTGTCAGCTAAGAACAGGAAACTGAGGCTGCAATTCGCACGGGCTCACCAAAATTGGACAATAGAAGATTGGAAAAACATTGCCTGGTCTGATGAGTCTCGATTTCTGCTGTGACATTTGGATGGTAGGGTCAGCATTTGGCGTCAACAACATGAAAGCATGGATCCATCCTCTTTTATTTTTATGACTTGTGGCAAATGTACTGGACTTGTTACACTGTAATGGGTGCTGTTGTTTTGTTCCAGTAATACCTTAAGAGAACACAATAATAGTGAGGCATCCATACAAAATCAGAGAGATTGGTGTGGTATAGCAGAACTGCAACAGATGTCTGTTCAGGCTGAGACTGGTTTAGACTATCAGTATGTCCTTGATGCCCTCAACTGGAGCTTCCAGAAAGAAAACCTGCAATAAATGAAATTACACTTGTTATCTGCTATCATACAAAGTGAAATTCAAACATAAATTTTTAACTAAATCCATATTTATCCCATAATATTGTCATATTCAATGATTTTAACTCATCCATCTGAATATTCCTAATTCATTGATCTTGTAAAGGTTTCATTTACATTAAATATTTTTTAAATTTATGATGCAAAATATTTTTTATTGCACGCACATACAAACCACACCCAATTACGTACTGCTACGAGTAAACTGCAGTAATCACAAGAGAGGAATAAAGACAGTAAAACAAAGCACACACCAGATCATGTGTAACAATCTATAAAAAGAAACAAGGGTAAAGATGGTTTGCGAACACAAGCAATTATAAACAGAGCATTACAAATCAAAGCAAAAAGAATATTGACAGATAAAATTAACTTAGCAAACATATGGGCAGAGACTTTTCCATTCATTTTTGCTTTTTCTTAAAGGTGCAATGTGTAGCCAGCTTTTTTAGACTAATTCTTAGTCATACATTAAATTTATAAGGTTGAATTTGCTAACAAAAAAGCTTGAGAAGAAAAGATATTAACTGTAAGAGACTTAAAGTCAAGAATTAGGTGTAAAAATCGTCAGTAAACGTCACCACAGTGCCACCGTTTTCAAGAATTCAAATTTCAGATTTTCCAAAAATAACTTAATACATTACATTTGTTGAAGACTTTTTAGACATACAGGTTGAGAGAAACTCTTGAGGGAGCAGCACTTTTGGAAAAGGCTGGCATAGAGGGCAAAGTATTAAAAGGATAGTTCCTAAATTAAAACTCAGTCATCATGTACTCACCATTTACCTATTTCACTTTTTTCTGTTGAACACAAAATAACATCTATAACCACTGACTTCCATAGTATTTGTGTTTTTCTACTATGGATGTCAAGGTTTACAGGTTTTTAGCTTTCTTCAGAATATCCTTTTTATGTTCAACAGAAAAAAAACTGCTGTGCGATGTGCCGACTGCTGAGTCCTCCGATGGTACCATGGTAACCATCAAAAGAAAACTCTTGTTCAATGTTGAAATTTGATTGGTCATTGACAATAGTGATCTTTACAGTCATATAACTTTGAACTTATTTTGTTTTAGAATGTATGCTTGTTTTTAGATGGAGTGTAATTTTGTGGCGTGCTTGGAGGGGTTTTCCTTTTCTGCGCCACGTTCCTCTCATATCCAGCATAGTGATCGGGATGTTTGAATTTCATGTGATAAATAAAACCTGACATGGAAAAAGCCTTTGCAGATGCACCCCCTTTTCAAATTTCAGCATTACATGTTCTGCAAATTGCAATAGGTTCTTCTCAGGTATACTGAAATACGTCCAAACCACAGGCATGTTGCTTTATACAAACATGTGCAGGCCGTGCTTTCTGTTTGCGTCATTACAACATACTTTTTCTGTCATGTTGTTTCAGTGATAAAAATCTTTTTTTTTGGGTGGCCGAATATTTGGTTTGTTGTTTGGAAAAGATCTGTTTCATGAAATATTAAATGCCAGTGAAACGGGAAATGTCTTCATGAACATTTTTTTTTTCCGATATGTGCCTGTCATGCGATTGCCTGCTGAGATTAAATGCACATGTCTCTTTTTAGGACTAAATCTTTTTTTTTTTTTTTAACCAACAGAAATGGAGAACATTATACGTATATGATGACATTATTATTATTTTGCATCAATCAGTGTCTATGTTGCTATTTCCGTGTCCAGCACAGGAAAAATAGACTCCATACAGAAATTATCACCTGCTGCTGCATATGCACAGCAAATCTAGTCTAGTTTAAACTGACAGAGTGTGTATGCCTCCCGAACAATGCTAAGGCTGTTCCAGACATTAGGTACCAGATATTAGAAGGATATACTGTCTACAGTCAATTTTGATATTCTAGGAATAATCAATTGTCCAGAATGAATTGAGCATAGTGAACATGAGAGGCTGTAATACAGCAGGAGCTCCTTCAAATACTGGGGAGCTAAACCATTCAGGCATTTGTAGCTAGTCAATAAGATTTAAAAATGTATATGATGTTTAATAGGGAGCCTATGCAATACTGAAAGAGCTGGAGTAATTATGATATTTCTTAGTTCTAGAAAGCACTCTAGCAGCTGCATTGGAACCAGCTGAAGTTTGCTAATTAGGCCTACAGGGCAATCACCTATTAGTACCGCATTACCACAGAAAGCATGAATAAGCTTTTCCACATTAGACATTGATAGCATATGTCAAAGTTTGGCAACATTTCTATGATGAAAAAATGCAGTTTTACGGATGCTTAAAATTTGGCCTACAAATGAAAGGTTTCCAACAAGTCACCCCCAATTTTTTTTTACTGAAGATGAGGACTGAACTGAAAAACCATCAATGGTTAGACAGTATTCAAGGTTTTTGTGCAAGAGATTTTTAGGTTTTAAGCAAGACCTCAGTTTTATTTGAATTTAGTTTAGTTTTATTTCAATTTAGTAAGACGTTTTTAGTCATCTAATTTTTTACATCAGCTATACAATCTGTTAATTTTGTGAATTTGTGCAAATTTTCAGGTCGAGAGGATATACATAGAGTTGTGTATTATCTGCATAACAGTGGAAACTAGCTCCATGTTATTTAATGATATCGCCAAGTGGTAGCATATGTAATGTAAAAAAGTATAGAACTGAGCCTTATGGTTATCCCACTGTGTACTTTTAATCGGTATGATAAATTGTTAAGCCAGCGGTTCTCAGTTATTGTCCTCATGGCCCCCCGCTATGCATATTTTGTATGTTTTTCTTTATCGCTTCACAGTTTGTTTTGTTTTTACCATAACTGCTCTGCGAAGTAAACATCACAGGATGTCCAAACTGCCCTGACTGCAGTTTGAAAGCATGTTCAATTCAAATGGAATCTTGGGCAGTTTGAAGCACAACCCTTCCCACTGTGTCAGCAGTGAACACTATGTAGGGGGAAATGTTGATCACAACACAGTTTCTTTTTGGAGTTCTCTCCTAATGAGCTGGCTATCTAAATCAGGTGTGTAAAACAAAAGAGACATGCAAATAATAAGCAGTGTGGGGGCCGTGAGGACCAGGATTGAGAACTGCTGGCATAAGCAACAAATTGTGTTATATTTATTTAATAGTTAAATATCCTCTGGGAATATTTAATTTGATTGTAGAAGGGCAAAAATTGCTATTTTATTCACAAAAGTTGCAGACCCTTGGGATGTACAAAAGACATGATATTTAAATGACCACTTATGTTGACTCCTTATATCAGACTTCCGCATTGCACAGGATAATTTGTGGTTGAATTTAAATGTAACCAAATACTTTATGCAGGCCGATAAAAGATGTCCACAAGATGGGACATAAAATGCCCAGCTCTGCTCTAGGCCTTCAATTTGGTGCTAGTCATTCAGTTTTTTTGGCAAAAGAAAAATAATAAAAATCCTTACAAAAAATAGTAGGGTTTCAGCATTACATGCTTGAACCCCTAATAAAGCTTCTTCTGCTTTGCAATATGTTTTTTTTGTTTGTTTTTTTACAATTTGTACATTTTCACTATTTTCACCAATTTACTTCAAAAGCCAAAGTTACATGTCATGCATTATGTACATAGAGCTTGTATGTAATCTAAAATTTTCCCTTAATATATGTGATTGTTACAGGGACAGCGCTCTGGAGGATGTGTGTATTAAACTGTGTGTGTGTAATGCAGTAAGAGATGCACTAGAGGGCGGAGTCCTCAGTGTGTCTTTTCATCAGCTGCTTCTCAAACCCAGTAAAAATATCATTGGTTTTCTTCTAGAGGTATAAACATTGCTGTCATTGAATTACACATTGTGAACACTTATTAAACCGATGCATTACTCTCTGCACTGTCGCTTTTGTGTCTCCAGGTATGTAGAAGGTCATTGGAAAAGGAACACCTGCCTGAGATAAGCAAGACTAAAATGGCTCTTTTCATCAAGTGAGCATACTTACACATATTCAAGAACAATTTTTGTCTAACCAGAAGCTTATTTGGTGAATATTTACTTTCTTCCCCTCACTGAACTAAACTCAAAAATGTGGACTTTAATTGAACTTGTTAAGCTGCTTTGACACAATCTACATTGTAAAAAGCGCTATATAAATAAACTTGAATTGAATTGAATTTAAGCATAAATAAACACAGCAGTCATGTTCAGATCAAAACTTAAATTATCAATCCAGTATTGCCTGAATGACCTACGAATTAGGCTTTATCACATACACCCTATGATTACAAATATTCAGTGAAATATAACAGCATTTATTTGTCTAATGCCTCTAAGTTAAGCTTGAAGTTAACCTAGAGCAAAGACAATGTAAAATTACTAATTTAAATTTAGTCAGAACAATGTATATAGTACAACACCTTTTCACATAAAAACACAAACGATGCCTTGTCTCTTGCTTTAAAAATGCCATAGAATGTATTGATATCTTTGAAAAAATTGTCCTTTGACCATCTACATAGAAGGTGTGTGGCTATGGTAAGTGCAAAAAATCAATTTTACAAGCCAAATTGGAATCCTGGAAATTTAGCCCTAGAATGAAAAGTTCAGTTTTAAGTTCAGGAATCAGTCTCTTGCTCTCCACTCCTCCACGACCACTACAGCATCTGCTCAGGATACAGCCTGGTCTAGGATTATGGAGACCTCAGGATGATGAAAAGCAGAATAACATAAATGTAGATAACGTTCAAATTATAATGTCTTTTGGAAAGTTTTCCCGACTTCGGTTGCCCTAATTAATGTAGCCTAACAATCCTTTAAAGGATTTGGAACTGACTGGAACTGGAGACCATTTTAAACCAATGCC
The DNA here is from genome assembly GCA_903798125.1 of Danio choprae. Taxonomy (NCBI): domain Eukaryota; kingdom Metazoa; phylum Chordata; class Actinopteri; order Cypriniformes; family Danionidae; genus Danio; species Danio choprae. Next base: position 5,083,780 of record CAIGQW010000415.1, on the reverse strand, counting down.
TAGTAACACATTATAATAGTCTTACCGAAAGGTCATGAAAGCATTAATAAGCTTTTCACTATTAGACATTGATAGCATATGTTGAACTTTGGCAACATTTTTAAGATGGAAAAAATGCAGTTTTACAGATGCTTGAAATCTGGCTTTCAAACAACAAGTACTGAAGACTGAAGAGGGTTATCAAGGGTTAGGCAGTGTTTTAGGTTTTTGCGTGAGGTTTTTGGGTCCAATAAGCATGACCTCAGTTTTATGTGAATTTAGTAATAAGTTTTTAGTCATCCAATTTTTTATATCAGCTATACAATATGTTAATTTTGTAAATTCATACAAATTATCACCTTGAGAGGAGATATAAAGTTGTGTATCATCAGCATAACAGTGGAAACAAACTCCATGTTTTTTATTGATATCGCCTAGTGGTAGCATATATAGTGTGAAAAGTAATAGACCAAGAACAGAGCCTTGTGGTACCTCACAGTGTACTTTTGATCGGTATGATGCCTCTTCATTAACTGATGCAAATTGATAACGTTCAGATAGATAAGACCTAAACCAGGCCAATGCAGTTCCTGTAATACCAACATAATTTTCAAGCTTATCAAGGAGAATATTATGATTGATTGTATCAAATGCAGCACTGAGGTCCAATTACACTAAGAGAGACGTGCAACCATGATCAGACGACAGGAGCAGGTAATTTGTAACTCCTAGGAGTATTGTTTCTGTGCTATAAAATACTCTTAATCCAGATTGGAATTTTTCACAAATATTGTTTCTCTGTAGGAAGGAACATAGTTGAGCAGATATGACTTTTTCTAGAATCTTTGATAGAAAAGGCAGGTTTGAAATGGGTCTATAATTTGCTAATTCTTTGGGATCAAGCTGTGTTTTTTTAATAAGAGGCTCATTGACAGCTAGTTTAAAAGTTCTAGGCACATATCCTAAAAATAGGGATGAATTAAAAACGTTTAGAACAGGTTCAGACTCAACTTTATTATCTCATTTAGGGAAACTAAAAGTGCAGCAAGGTGCCGTAACATAGGCGAAGTTCCATGTACACAATAACAAAATATTACCACACATCATACAATACATAATTTTTAGGTGCATCTCCCTCCCTGCTGGACTCATTTAATGACCTAATAGCCACCATTATAAAAAATTTCTAATTCTATTTGTCCTGCAAATAGGTACTCTAAAACAACATCCTGATGGCAGCAGCTGAAACACAGAGTACAATGGGTGATCCGGGGTGCATAGGATACCCTGAGCTCTCTTAACATAATTATGGTAAATTACCATTGGACCCTTTTGGTTAAAACCGATGATCTTGCCTACCACCTTCACAAGGCTACTCAATCTGTTCTTATTTGACAAACTCAGATTACTGTACCAAGCTACAATGCAGAAAGATAAAACGGATTCAATAAATTGTTTATAAAACAGTGTCATCATAGAGGTACAAACCCGTCTTTTTTATAGACAGCCTGGGTGTTAGGTTGAAATGTCAACATATTGTCAATAACGACCCCTAGATATTTATTTGTCAACAATTTCAGTGTCCAAACCTTTAATATGTGTTATGCTGGGGGTAGGATCTCTGTGTACCTGGATTACCTCGTCAACCAGTTTACGCTAGTGAACTAGACTATGTATGCTTGTGTGACCTTGTCGAATGGCTTAACACTAGTGAACTAGACTATATGTGGGCCTTGGCTACTATGCCGACCGGCTTAGTCTAGGTCACTAGTGCTGTGTGTGAGCTAGTGAACTAGATTATGTGAGCCTGGGCAACCTTGCCGACTGGTTTAGCATAAACCACACAATATGTGTTCTTGTTGGAAAATATGATGTAGCAGGCTGATAGAAATAAATAACCCAGCAACCACCTGAGGATGTAATAATATTTATGATGTAATGCTTCAGGGCGGCCTCACGGTGGTGCAGTGGGTAGCACAATCGCCTCACAGAAAGAAAGTCGCTGGTTCGAGCCTCGGCTGGGTCAGTTGGCATTTCTCTGTGGAGTTTGCATGTTCTCCCCGTGTTCGCGTGGGTTTCCT
>CAIGQW010000415.1:5065371-5081710 GCA_903798125.1 Danio choprae | reverse complement strand
TGTTCTCCCCGTGTTCGCGTGGGTTTCCTCCGGGTGCTCCGGTTTCCTCCACAAGTCCAAAGACATGCGCTATAGGCGAATTAGGTAAGCTAAATTGTTCATAGTGCATGTGTGTTAATGAGTGTGTATGGATGTTTCCCAGTGATGGGTTGCAGCTGGAAGGGCATCCGCTGCGTAAAACATATGCTGGATAAGTTGGCGGTTCATTCCGCTGTGGCGACCCCAGATTAATGAAGGGACTAAGCCGAAAAGAAAATGAATGAATGAATGAATGCTTCAGGGCAGCACGGTGGCGCAGTGGGTAGCACAATCGCGTCACAGCAAGAAGGTCGCTGGTTCGGGCCCCGGCTGGGTCAGTTGGCATTTCTCTGTGGAGTTTGCATGTTCTCCCAGTGTTCGCGTGGGTTTCCTCCGGGTGCTCCGGTTTCCCCCACAGTCCAAAGACATGCGGTACAGGTGAATTGAATAAGCTAAATTGGCCATAGTGTTGGTGAGTGTGTGGGTGTTTCCCAGTGATGGGTTGCGGCTGGAAGGGCATCCGCTGCGTAAAACTTGTGCTGGATAAGTTGGCGGTTCATTCCGCTGTGGTGACCCCTGATTAATAAAGGGACTAAGCCAAAAAGAAAATGAATGAATAAATGAATGTAATGCTTCACGTAAAGTCTATGTATACATATGAAGAATGCTCATTCAATTTATAAGAGCATATAATAAAATACATGACAATCTATGTAATTTATGCAGCATATATAAAAGAATCAGAGAGTGGAATTCAATACATTTTAAGACCTTTTTTCAAGACTCATTCCATACATTAAGGCCTATTGCTGCTTGTTTTAACTGTTAACATTACCAACATTTTAACTTGCGTTATATTTACTAAATTTGGATTGTAAGAAAGCTTAACTAGAGTCTTAAGTTGTGATACTTCTTTTTAATGCAGTAAATTTCAGAAGGTGAAAACAAGGGAGTTATTTACCTGACTACCACAATAAAAAGTATAGAGAAAGAAAACTACAAAGCAATGATTAGCAAAAACGTTGTGGTGCTTTAGCAAAGTTACTAACATTTAAATGAATCAAGAAAACTTTAGACTACCATTCAATACATCCATTTTCTTTAAATTATGCAACAAAAACATACCTTCACCTAAACTAAAACCTTATTCATACACTGAATAAAAATTCTAATCCAGTCTCTTCAAGCAGGCACCTATAGAGCTCTGAAATCTAAGTCACAGCGAGTTGTGTTTGGCCATGTTTGTGGATAAATGCAGAAGTGCACAATGTAAACAGATTCAAATCACAACAGAAAAAGCCAATCGTTTTATAGTAATATCTTTTGAAAAACATCTCACAAACACTAAAATTTACAAATGTGTATATACCTTTATAAATGCTCTTTGTGTGACTGAGAAGCTGATGATATGCATTCCATAACATTCTGTTTCGAGCTGTGAAGTGTAACTTGAGAAGCCGGACACATTTGTTTCACATATGATATTCTTCATTATTTGTAGTGTGAGCGCTTAGTTTATTGCTGATGAGTATATATCTATACAAATGTATATCAATAGAAATCAATGGGAATCAGGCTCCCTTGTGCTAAATAACCAGAATGCTTTGTGCTGTAACAACACATTCCTGTTCCCTATATAACAGCATAAATTGGTGTATCTTGGTTACTGCAGAAACAAAGCAGCATGATGTCAAATGTAGAAGGATTTCATTGATTTCATAACCTACACAGCAACCCCCAACTGCCCCAATAATTACAGATTAAATTTAGGCAAACGTTAGTTTACCACTATAAATAGTATAATAACAAAATAATATAAAATTTAATACCTTAAAAAAAAAAGCATTTAGCATTTTTTTTTTGCTGCTAAGGACGCAAATGCAAATGAAAGGCACTGAGTCTAAACCTTGATAGTGATTCAAAATATGGTTCAAAGGAACCAAAATGGGTTGACAGATCCTAAATCATGACTCAATTCACAACACGCAGCACTCGCTGAGCTGCGAGAGAAGAAAAAAATTGAGCATTTCCAGCTTCACAGACTCAAAAGTCAATATTGCTTTTTACTTGAGGAAGTGTTTTAGTTTCCTAGATAAACCACAATACTGAGATCATGTCTAGTTGCTTACATCAGGTACGAGCCACGGAACATGCAAAACATGTATGAAAGCTGGCACTATGCAGCTGGATAGTCAGTTTAAACAGCGGAGCATGAATTAACACTGTATGTGTAGATGTGTAGATGTGTAGACATTGAGTGGCCCAGCACATTAATAAGAAAAAAATTTAGATTTTTTTTTTTTTTGTGTCTTGTGATGTTTTTGGATAGTACTGTATCTATGAAAACAGAGTAGAACAACACTGAGTAATTAAAAATGCTGAGGGGCAAGCTCATTGGCTGTCGAGGCTACAGCAACCAACCTCCTGCAGCATGCAGTTAATGACGTAGGAGCAGATTAGGTGACCTGCACCCACATAGAGTTTCATGGCAGAAATTGTACAAATATATTTCAGATTTTTTAATTGTAAACTCAAATTTCTGACTTCCCGCAGCTGACAAATACAAGGTATAACCATTGGCACATTAGACACATTCGTAGAGGTAGCTCTGGTAAGAGTAGAAGCGTTCCTAGTTAGTGTACACCGGTTCAGACAAACAGAGTTGTGTAAAAAAAAACTTTAGCTCTTTTTCTTTTACAGTGAAATCCTCTGACATTTAACTCCTCGTTTTCCACTTTTAGTTTGTTACCAGCATTTAGTTAACCTAATTTTTCTACTGTCACTGGAGCTTCTGCTACAAATGCTTCTTGGGTTCGTTTTAATGATGGATTCATGTTTTAAGAACAAATGTGAAAGCAAAACAATGTGAAACCAAAAGCACCCATGAAATTGCGTTGTTTCAGAAAAAAGCAAACAAGTAAAACAAAATGCCCTTAGGTCCTGTTCACCGTTTTTAATTGATCTTTTTGACTTCATTACTGTATTCCATATCAAATCTTCTCTTTGTTGGAACCATTATACAAAAATTTTATGACTTTTACTTTGGTGTTGTTGTTTTTTTGCCTATTTTTCAGACATTTTAGATTTTTTTTTCTTTTTTTCTTTGCAGGACTGTTTGTGATCAGTTGGGGGATGTTTCTCTGGCCTTCATGATGTCATCTCATAAACTCTTTAAGGAACTTCTTCAAGAAGAAGAGAACAAGATCCTGATGGAGCAAATGAGGAAAAGCTCAGATAGCATAAGCCTCAGTTCTAAACCACTGCCTTCATTTTATGATATACCTGGTATATCCCAAAATAGCCTAATGGGTTAATGAAAAATATCTAAAATGTGTAATCTGTACTGGTTGTGATGTGCTCTTTTTGTTTTGTTTTTAACAGCATCTGCCAGTGTGAATATCAGTCAGCTTGAACAGCAGCTCATTCTGTCATTAGATGCTAGGCATATTCGACAAATACTTATTGAGCTGCATGGGATGGCAGAACGACCGTTCTGGATGGTTAACACTAAGGTAAATCAACCAATCAAAAGAAGCTTTAATGCTTTTTGTTCCTCACTGTAAAATGTGAAATTGTGTAGATAAAATCTAGTCATATGTCCTTCATTTGTGTAAATTGCATAACAGACTCAAGAGTATTTCATATATTATGGTTTGGAGCAAATTAAATACATTATGCGATTCTTTGACTGATTTGCAGTATCAGTTTTGACCAATTCTTGCTTGTTATAAAACCGTTTACATTTTCTAGAAAATAATGATTTATACACCACTTGAAGTGCTAACAGCCCTACCTGCCTTCTGAGTGATTTTGTGCTGATGAGCTTTACATTTAAAACTTTCAAAATTATTATTCCATATACCAGAAAAGTTTTCTAAATAAGGTTTCTAGATAAAAAAATTCAAAATGTAGTTAAAAACAAAAGTTGTCACAGAATACGAATGTGTGAATGACAAACATTTGTTGCTCAATTTAGTTTGTAATTGTGTGTATATATATTTGTGTGTGTGTGTAAGGATGCATCGATACCATTTTTTTTTTTTTTAAATAGAGTACCAATTTTTTCTTCCTCTTCTGCATTCTAGTTTAAAATCAAACCTAACTGTGACTCATTGCAAACTAACAAATATCAATAGGGGTGGGACGGTTGACAAAATTGTCAGCTTAATTCATATCATGGTTTTGTGGTCATGGTTTTCAGTTTTATTCATACATATCTTTATAAGCTACCAGTAATAAAAGTTATTCTCAAGGCCATGTGATCAAAAAACTGAAAGAAAGAGGGCAGCTTGATCTTATTAATAGACTCATTATTTTAATTAAAGAAATACATATGGTTAATTTTGGGTGAAATGTAATTTTGGCTGCTGTCTTTCACCAATGTGTACTTTCACTTTAGACTAAGACTTAGCAGATTGTTATATATGGGTATTCTGACTTTGTTACATGCATTCAACCAGCGCAAGAACGTGTACAGTGTATATATATATATATATATATATATATATATATAAAAGAATTTGCATTTGTGAGCTGAGAGAGAATCTTAAACTGATAAAGTTTCAGCATTAATTTTTAAAGATACAAAGTTAACTCTGGAGAAATGAACAAAGTTGAACTGTGATGGAGAGTAACGCATAGTAACACACCAACAAACTGCTTCAGAGACTGTTTGCATATTGTGTATTTTGTATATTGTACCTACGCTGAGTGAGTGGCTTTGAGGAGGCACAGGCATGAGAGAGAGATGCACAGACACACACCCAGAGCAGGTATCCATCAGATATATGCACATCTCAGTCAGATACCACTCCAAACACTTGTTAAAAAAAACAAAACTTTATAAACATATACACATGCGTACCAAACCGTCACAAGAAAACCGAATGGTTTATTTTATTTTTTATTTTTTTGATGAACCCTCACATCCCTACTAACCATGTATTTTTATTAATATTAAAGAAATTTGTATGTATTTATTAGATTCTAAACACTACCATTTAAGTGGAGTGCAGTGCACTCATCATCTTCTGTGCTTCTGAATGTTTTTATTTATTTATTTATTTTCTGTTGTGTTGATGTCAGCCAAATTGCTTGAATCATTTGACTCGCATTTTGTGTTTTTAGGACACGGTGTTACAATCAATGTAAACTGCTTAGCTAATGTTTACATTTGTAAAATTTCTATAGTTTGCTAAAACAAAGTTTTTTTTCACATTTTATGTGAGTTTTCTCATTAAGGAAACAAATGTGGTTTCTGATCATTCTGACAACCCATCATTGTATTGAAGGCTGTTGGGGCCAAAAAGTCCATAACAAATGTGTTAACATGTTGTTATGCAATAACACATAAATTATGCTTTAACACGTTAGTATGCGTTAACGCAATTTTCGTGTAAATTTTTTTTACTCATTTCTTTAAGCACTAGCATTAAATAAGCACTATCTAATAACTTCTCTAACCCCCTAATTTAATTTTAAAATGTATAATGCAATTTCACATCACAATAAATATTTTCTAGTAAACGATCTGTAGCAGACTCAGTACATGTGATGATATTTTGTGTTATGAATGGCCAGACTTCTTCTTTAATGTCATGATGGCCTGGGACATTATAATGCTTGTCATCCAGCTACTGAGATTTCTGTGAAAAATGTGTACAGGGGAGAAATTAAGTGGCTGGAGAGATTCTCATCAACTTAAAAAGTTAACACATAAATTGCGTGTTAATGTAAATTTCGCGTTAACGTGTACCAATGCATTTGTTGCAGACGTTTTGGCCCTAACGGCTTTTATATCATTGCACAACTGGCACCAAATCCTAGTTGTTATCATTCATTTTAAAAATCTTCTACCCTGCCAAGCCTGACATCGTGTTCCTGCTGCTGGAGCATCTGTGTACTAAGCATTTCTGTCAGTGACATCACTGGGCATTGGTCTTTGGTAAATTTATATTTATATACATATATATATATATATATATATTTATTTATTTTATTGTTATTATTTTTTTTAGTGGGAGGTTCCGGTTGACTATGTAAATGTCATACTAGCAATAAAAGACAACCTGACACGAGACCTGGTGTACATCTTAATGGCCAAAGGTCTGCACTGCATCAGTATAAAGGTGAGTATCTCTGTACACAACTCACTGAAATATTATTTAGTATATTTACCATGCACAGCAGTTTATAAAAGACTGCTTAAGACACAACAAATGTTTTTACAACCCCAAATCCAAAAAAGTTGGGACAGTATGGATAACGCAAATGAAAAAAGAAAGTAGTGATTTCTAAATTTACTTTGACTTGTATTTTCTTGCAGACAATACAACAAACATTATTTAATGTGTTCCTTGTGACTTTTATTGTTTTTATTCAAAATAAACATGTTTCCCAATTTTGGTTCTTGCAACACATTAAAAAAAAAAAAAAAAGTTGGGACGAGCAATTTAGAGTGATCAGTAATCGGATAAATTGGTAAAATTTACCTGATCAGTAATCAGGTAAATTGGTTAAATAATGATGTGATTTGAAACAGGTGATCTCAATAGGTGATTGTGATTATGATTTGGTGCAGCATCCAAGAAAGGTCTAGTGATTTAGGAGCAAAGATGGGCAGAGGATCACCATTTTCCAACAATTACGTGAGAATATTATTAAAACGTTTGAAAACAATGTTTTTCAAAGAAAGATATGAATACTTTAATGTTCCAACTTTTTTGATATGTGTTGCAAGAACCAAAAATGACATACGTATTTATATAAAAAAAACATCATGAGGAGCACATTAAATAATGTGCTGTTGTATTATCTGCAATGTAATACAAGTCAAAGTAAATTTAGAAATCACTTCTTTCTTTTTTTGCGTTTTCCTTACTGTCCCAACTTTTTCTGATTTGGGGTTGTAAATTGTGCAGCAACAGTAGTCATACTACAATGGCAGGTTTATTAGTCAAGATTAGAAAACAGGCTAGAGAAGAGATGAAATGCAGATAATTATTTTGTGTGTGGATTTAAGTGTATCAGTAAGTGTTTGGAGTGGTAAAGAGCTTATATGGTCTGATTTGCTTAATTTTGCAAGGTCTGAAAGACTTGGCTGTGCTATTGCTAAGATGTATGTGTGCAGTAGCATTGAAAACACTAAAGAAGTAGCAGCACCAAGAGTAGTGCAATGTCTGTTGGTAGAGGCTGGCAATGGATGAATTTGATTTAATTAAAGATACACTCTTTGCAAACACTAAGAGAAACAGCAGGGTCAGCAGGGTGTTTGTTAAACCACTTTATTTCATTACCAGATTTACTATATTAACTGTCAACATTATTTATTCTGACTACTTATTGTATGCATTTGAAATGGAGAGCTGGCTTGTTCTGAAATGTACCCATATGTACCTAAAATAAAAAGTTGTTTTGATGTTATATGTTATGTTAAAATGTTATACTCTACTGAGTTCTCTATTGTGGGTAGGTGTTATTATATAAAAAAAAAAAAAAATTTTTTTTTTTTTTTTTTTTTTTTTTTTTTTTTATATATATAGATATATATATATATATATATTAGTTAACTAATGTTCATGGTAAATTTTTTCAAGTTCAGATGTCAGGTGTGTAGTTTGCAATTTTAACCAGCTCTTTTTTTTGTTGTTGTTGCAGGATTTTGTACATGCTTGTCAGCTTTTTACGGCATGCTTGGAGCTGGTGACAGAGTTTTCTCCAAAGCTGCGTCAGGTCATGCTTAATGAACTACTGCTGATGGAGGTTAGAGCACATGAGGAGGGCACTGCCAAAGGCAGAATAGTGAGACCTCCACCTGACCTGGTCAGCAGAGTTCGCGGATATCTGGAAATGAGGATACATGGTATTACGTTTACTGTCATAACCCAAAGGTTGCAGGTTTAATTGCCAGTATCTGCAGTTGTAGTAATTAGGATGAGTGAATGAACAGCTCTCTTGTCCACCTTCTCTGCTACTGATATATTCTTGAGAAAGGCACAGAGCCCCTAGTCCCTTCCCTTGTGCCACAGCAGAATGGCTGCTCACTCTGTGTTTGTGTCTGTGTGAGTATGCGCATACTAGGGCTCCCGTGATTTGTTGATATAATTGACTTATATAATTGACTGATAATTAGTTGATATACATTTTTTTTATTGACTTATGTTGACTTGAGAAGGAAAACATACTCTTATGCTATGCTTATGCGAGCATATACCCTGGGCAGCGAAGGGGCTTGGCCCTTAACTTTTTCCACATTTTTTATGTTACAGTCTTATTCCAAAATGGATTAAATTAATTTATTTCCTCAAAATTCCACACACAATACCCCATAATGACAGTGTGAAAAAAGATTTTTTGAAATTGTTGCAAATTTATTAAAAATAAAAAACCTGAAAAACACATGTACATAAGTATTCACAGACTTTGCTCAATACTTTGTTGATGCACTTTTGGCAGCAATTACAGCCTCAAGTCTTTTTGAATATGATGCCACAAGCTTGCCACCTGTCTTTGGGTATTTTTGCCCATTCCTCTTTGCTGTACCTCTCAAGCTCTATCAGGTTGGATGGGAAGTGACGGTGTACAGCCATGTTCAGATCTCTCCAAGGATTTTCAATAGGATTTAAGCTCTGGCTGGGCCACTCAAGGACATTCACCAAGTGTTGTGAAGCCACTCCATTGATATTTTGGCGGTTTGCTTTGGGTCATTGTCCATTGCCCAGTCTGAGGTCAAGAGCACTCTGAAGCACGTTTTCATTTAGGATGTCTCTGTACATTGCTGCATTCATCTTTCCCTCTATCCTCACTAGTCTTCCAGTTCCTGCTGCTGAAAAACATCCCCACAGCATGATGCTGCCACCACCATGCTTCACTGTAAGGATGGTATTAGCCTGGTGATGATCGATGCCTGGTTTTCTCCAAACGTAACGCCTGGCCTTCACTCCAATGAGACCAGAGAGTTTTGTAACCTTCCCCGTGTAACTCATGCTTTGTTTGTGCTTTAGCATGCACTGTCAACCCAGGGACATTATATAGACCTGCGTATGCCTTTTCAAATCATGTCCAATCAACTGAATTGACCACAGGCGAACTCCAATTAAGCTGCTGAAACATCTCAAGAATGATCAGTGGAAACAGAATGTACCTGAGTTCAATTTAGAGCTTCACGGCAAAGGCTGTGAATACTTATGTACATGTTTTTTTTAGGTTTTTTATTTTTTCACATTGTCATTATGGGGTATTGTGTGTAGAATTTTGAGGAAATAAATTAATTTAATCTATTTTGGAATAAGGTTGTAACAAAATTTTTTTTGATAAAAGTGAAGTGCTATGAATACTTTCCAGCTGCACTGTATAAAATATAGATATATAGCTAGCATTTGACAAAGGACAGCTTCCAGAATCTCTACCGGTTCAGTGCTGGATTCAGCTAAAAACTCCTCAAAGGAGCAGCTCCAACAAGCAGAAGCTGTGGATTGTGAGCCACAACCTGTAAGTATTTTTAATTTGTTAAAATTGATCTATGACATTCAAAGTGTCTAGCGTTAACGGTATGTTGTAGCAAGGATGTAAACAACGGGTAAAACTGTTTGGCACCGCTAACAGTTTAGCTACAAATTCATATTTATCTGTCAAACCGCTGTAAACACCCACAATCTTCAGCAGCGCTGCATCATCTCTCTATGCGGCCACCTTCCCTGCGTTATACATCTGTTGGGAAAAATAAAAATTCAATGAAGAGAGAACCAGGTCCAGGAGACTTTAAAACAAGCAGAATTTCTTTGAGACGTGTTGGTTGATCTGCAGTCAAACAGCGCCTTCAAGAAGTCCACAAGTGTGCAAGAGCCTACAGAAGTCTCCTACAGGTCTGCAGTTTTATCACAAGTCTGCAAACAAGTCTAAAACGAGTCTATAATATGTTTTAGGAGGAGGGGAGTGGCTAGGTGGAGATGGCTAAACAAAGCATGTAAATGAAGTATTGGAGTCAGCAAGATAACTGGCATATAGGTGTTAGAAACTTGGCCACCTACTGACCACACAAGTTTATCAACAAAAGGGTTTCTTTGGCCTAACAGTATCACCCGAAGACAAAGGCAGCATAAGCATTTGCATCACTTTGGCTCAGCCAGTACTCAGAAAACAAAAGGTTTAATGTTCCTCATAGTTGGGGGCTGTTACAGTTTTGAATGAAATAATATAATTAAACCTAAGAATATAACTTTTCAGTTATTTATAGATTATTGTTAATTTGGAACTAGATTGTATAAATTTATATTTCCACACATCTCAGATAATAAACTCGCAAAAGTTTTCTGAACGTTTCATATTACTTTTATATGCTTATTCCGAATATATACGAAAGAAATGTAACGCGTGTTGCAGCAGAAAAATCAATCAAGGCTCACACGGGTCGCATTCCACATCTTGCTCTTTATTCTTCTGTTAACAGTGTCACTGTATATTACAGAAAAATAGCTGAATTCAAGCATTAGAGAAAAATAGAAATAAACATCGGTCCTGCACACATGCAGTTCTCATGTTACATGTGTCTACAGACTGTTCACACACACACACACACACACACACACACACACACACACACAAAATGGCGATTCTCTCTTAAAGGGGTGGTCCAGAGTGTAGTTTTAAGGCTTGGTTGTGTTTATAAGATGCAAAGCAATGTGTGCTCATGCTTAATTTTAGAAAATCGCGTTATTTTTTTCATAAATCTTACTTTGATTATATAGAGCCACTCAGCTAGACCCTCAAGAGACTCTGATTGGTCAGCTAACATAATGGGCTGTGATTCGCGGATCGCTCCACGTCACCAGTAAAGTATCATGCCTCCACAAGCTTGCGCTTTGTCTCAGCTGTGTAAATGGTGTCAATCAGAGTAGCTGTTAGCAGTATCTGTTTGAGCCTTAATCAGACAGAAAAGGATGAACCTTATGCCTGCTTTTTTAAAAGAAAATCTGACAAGTGTCTGTAACGAGTGAAAATAGGGTGTGGCTCCTTTGAGAGAATCACCATTTTATGTATGTATGTGTGTGTGAACAGTCTGTAGTCGCATGTAACATGAGAACCGCATGTGTGCGGGACCGATGTTTATTTTTATTTTTCTCTGATGCTCGAATTAAGTTATTTTTCTGTAATATACAGTGACGCTGTTGACAAAGAAGAATAAAGCTCAGGATGTAGAATGCGACCCGTGTGAGCTTTGATAAATTTTTCTGCTGCAACACGAGTTAGGCAAGCCATCCTGTATTTTTTTTCTTAACTCAACGCGTTACATGTCTTTCACATATATTCGGAATAAGCATATGTAAATAATATGAAACGTTCACATATCCTTTGTGAGTTCATTATCTGAGATGTAGAACGCAGGGAATGTGTCCGTATAGAGAGACGCTGCAGCGGTGCTGAAGATTGTAGGTGTTTACAGCAATTTGATGGATAAATATGAATTTGTAGCTAAATTGTTAGCGCCGCCAAACAGCATTTCCCGTTGTTTTAATCCTTGCTACAACATACCGTTAAGGCTAGACACTGTATGTCATAGATCAATTTTAACAAATAAAAATACTTACAGGTTGTGGCTCACAATCCACATCTTCTGCTTGTTGAAGCTGCTCCTTTAAGGAGAGCACTGAACTGGGAGAGATTCTGGAAGCTTGCCCTTTGTCAAATGCCTGCTATATATATAACAGGCCTGCTATATATATAACTGTAAGCACTTCTGTCTTTTGTGTCATGTCCTTTGGAACCCCAAATTGAAAGAGAAGAAGCTCTTTGGAAATAGCTGGGTTTGGATGACATTTGAGCTTTTTTTTTGTAGTCCCCAAAGTTCGTTCACTGTAGGCTTTGCTAAGCTAACTCTGTTAAAGCCAATGTCTCCCTTTGTATTGAACTTTGAGCATATTACATTCAGAGATTTTTTTAATGTTCACACAGCTACATTATACATGAACTAAAATTTAAAATATAATATCATAGTGGACCACCCCTTTAAAGGAGCCACACCCTATTTTCACTCGTTACAGACACTTGTCAGATTTGTAGCGATCCGCGAACCACAGCACATTATGTTAGCTGACCAATTAGAGCCTCTTGAGTACGGGCCTTTCAGAGGAACTATCATCAGTTTTCATGTTAGCAGAGTAGCTGTATATAATCAAAGTAAAATATATGAAAAAATAACGTAATTTTCTACAAGTGAAGCATGAGCACACATTGCTTTGCATCTTATAAACACAATCAACCTTTAAAAATACACTCTGGACCACCCCTTTAAGCTTATTTTGATTATTATTATGTTGACTTGAGAAAGCCAACATACTGTAATTCTATTTAAACACTATTATTATTATTGTTGTTGTTGTTATCATCATCATCATCATCATTATTATTATTATTATTATTATTATTATTATTATTATTGGCCTCACAGTGGCGCAGTGGGTAGCACGTTCGCCTCACAGCAAGAAGGTCGCTGGTTCGAGCCTCGGCTGGGTCAGTTGGCGTTTCTGTGTGGAGTTTGCATGTTCTCCCTGTGTTGGCGTGGGTTTCCTCCGGGTGCTCCGGTTTCCCCCACAAGTCCAAAGACATGCGGTACAGGTGAATTGGGTAAGCTAAATTGTATGTTGTGAATGAGTGTGTATGGATGTTTCCCAGAGATGGGTTGCAGCTGGAAGGGCATCCGCTGCGTAAAACATAAGTTGGCGGTTCATTCCGCTGTGGCGACCCCAGATTAATAAAGGGACTAAGCCGAAATGAAAATGAATGAATGAATGAATGAATTATTATTATTAATATTATTTTTATTGTAAGACTTAACTTAAGTTTCAGCCATTAGTCATTTACTGATTTTGAACTTTACATTCCAGTACAGTAGCTTCAGTAAAAATGAATTAGGTATTTTTAACTTATACAAATTAATGTTAGTATGAAGAAAAAAGAATTAAATATATTATATATTCATTTTAATTGTTTTTAAGTTTTGCAATTTATTAACTTTGTTGAAATAAAACACACATCTATAATATAATAATATAAAACTAATTCCCTCACAAGTTCAATGACATGCTATATATTGGTGAATTGGGTAAGCTAAATTGTCAGTAGTGCATGTGTGTGAATGAGAGTGTATGGGTGTTTCCCAGTGATGGGTTTCCGCTGGAAGGGCATCTGCTGTGTAAGTCATATGCTGGATAAGTTGGCGGGTCATTTCGCTGTGGCAACCCCTGATCAATAAACGGACTAAGCCGAAAAGATAATGAGTAAATGAATCTATAATACCCCGACTTTTCCTAAATATATGTATATTTCTAACATTTTTACTTTATTACAATTACAAAACACAAAAGAGCTATAGGTATTTCTACCATATCGAAATATGACTGTATCAGATATGAAATTAAATATGACCTTATCAAAATGACTACATACATTGGTCTACTACTTCTCCCTGTGACTTTAAATATTCGTGCCTCTAATGGCTAGCAAGTTTTTGCTAAGAAAACTTTTTGTTGGCAAACACATAACTTTGCTTCAGATATGTTTTTCAAAACAACATATTCATTGCAGCGAAAAAGCCTCTCCTTTGCTTGTGAAAATGAAATTGAGGCTGACATTTGATCGCGGGTGGTCTAGTAGCCTAACTGTAGGCTGTATTACCAATGATTGTATTTTTATGGTAATAACTTAATTAAATATGACGACAGACATTCAAAGCTTAATTTTAATATCTCAATTGAATCTTTGCATGTAAATATGATGTGACAATATGGCGGATGGCTGCCTCGGCGTGGAGCTCTCCAGCTTTCTTAGTGTTTTTTTTAGTTTGTCCTGTTTTATGTTTGTCATACGCGATCAGTTACACCAGGGACGAACTGCTGAACATTCGGCAGTGGATTTAACCACCAACCGGTTTTGATTTTTCTGGCGTTTTGCGGAACATTGTTGTCGGCGGAGTAGCGGCACTGTGGAAACGCTACAAGACGCGTAGGCGTGGGAAGCGAGCCGGCGCGCTCGTCAGGCTCAGACAACGCGGCTTTAGAACGCCGCTGCCTAGCATCCATCTGGCGAATGTCCGCTCTCTTCCTAACAAAATGGACAAACTACTTCTGCTCGCACGCAATAACAAGAACTTTTCCAACTCTGCTGCGCTGTGTTTCACGGAAACCTGGCTGAACGAAGCCATTCCAGACAGCGCGCTTCACATACCGGACTTTTAGCTGTTCAGAGCAGATCGCGATACGGCGTCAACGGGCAAAACACGCGGTGGTGGAATATGCTTTTACATCAACAGAAGGTGGTGTACGGATGTAACTGTGTTAAAGAAGATGTGCTGTACTGATGTGGAAGTGCTTTTCGTTAACTGCAAGTCATTCTTGCCACGGGAGTTTTCCTCGTTCATTCTCATTGGTGTTTATATTCCACCACAAGCACACGTGAGTACTGCACTGCAACAGCTGGCTGATCTGATCACAGACACAGAACAAAAACACCCGGACTCTGTTTTTATCATTCTCGGTGACTTTAATCAGGCTAAACTCACACATGAGCTGCCTAAATTCAAACAGCATATTACATGCCCTACCAGAGACAATAATATTTTGGACCATTGTTACACAACAATAAAGGATGCATATCGCTCGGTCGCCAGAGCAGCTCTAGGACTCTCCGACCACTGCCTGGTTCATCTTCTACCAACTTACAGGCAAAAACTTAAAACCGCTAAGCCAGTATTAAGGACTGTTAAGAGATGAACCAATGAAACAGAGCAGGACTTGCAAGCTTGTTTTGAATGCACTGACTGGAGTGTATTTGAAGTTGCTGCTACCGACCTGGACGAGCTCACAGAGACTGTAACATCATACATCAGTTTCTGTGAGGAGCTATGCATCCCTACCAGGACTTATTTATCATTTAACAATGATAAACCATGGTTCACACCAAAACTTAGACAGCTTCGTCAGGCCAAAGAGGATGCCTACAGGAGTGGGGACAGGGTCCTGTACAATCAGGCCAGGAACACACTGACAAAGGAGATTGCTGTGGCTAAGAAGGGCTATGCCAAAAAGCTGGAAAAACAGTTTTCTGCCAACGACCCTGCATCAGTGTGGAAAGGCCTGAAGGACATCACTAACTACAAGACACCATCCCCCAGCATTGACGACAATAAAGATCTTGCAAACGAGCTGAATATGTTCTATTGTAGATTTGAGACCGCCGTCCAGACACCTCACACCCGCCATGACCATCTCTCTACACAGCCATCAACACCTCCAGCCATCCCCCTCTCCCACCCCCTGCACTTCAGATCAGTGAGGATAATGTGCGTCAGATCTTCAGGAAACCGAAGAGAAGGAAAGCACCAGGCCCAGACGGTGTCTCACCAGCCTGTCTGAGAACCTGCGCTGACCAGCTGGCCTCCATTTTCTCACAGATCTTCAACAGATCACTGGAACAGTGCACAGTTCCATCCTGCTTTAAGCGTTCCACGATCATCCCAATCCCGAAGAAACCAAAGATCACAGGACTCAATGACTACAGACCTGTGGCCTTAACATCTGTGGCCATGAAGTCATTTGAAAGACTGGTGCTAGCATATCTGAAGGACATCACTGGACCTCTGCTGGACCCTCTGCAGTTTCCCTATAGAGCAAACCGGTCTGTGGATGATGCAGTCAACATGGGACTGCATTATACCCTACAACATCTAGACAAACCAGGGAACTACGCAAGGATTCTGTTCGTGGACTTCAGTTCTGCCTTCAACACCATTGTCTCATCATTGCTCGAGTACAAACGGACCCAGCTCTCTGTTCCTAGCTCTGTCTGTCAATGGATCACCAGCTTTCTGACAGATAGACAACAGCTATTCAGAATGGGCAAAATCACATCCGACAGACGCACCATCAGCACCGGCGCCCCCCAGGGATGTGTCCTCTCCCCACTACTCTTCTCCCTATACACCAATGACTGCGCTGCAAAAGACCCCTCCGTCAAGCTCCTGAAGTTTGCGGATGACACTACTGTTATCGGCCTCATCCGGAACAGTGACGAGTCTGCATACAGACAGGAGGTGGAGCGGCTGGCTTTATGGTGCAGATGCAATAACCTGGAGCTGAACACGCTCAAAATGGTGGAGATGATAGTGGACTTTAGGAGAACCCGCCCTGCACTCCCCCCACTCACCATCATGAACAGCACTGTGGCTGCAGTAGAGTCATTCAGGTTCCTGGGCACCACCATCTCTCAGGATCTGAAGTGGGACATTCACATAGACTCTATTGTGAAGAAAGCCCAGCAGAGACTGTAC
>CAIGQW010000415.1:5042876-5064971 GCA_903798125.1 Danio choprae | reverse complement strand
ATGCAATAACCTGGAGCTGAACACGCTCAAAATGGTGGAGATGATAGTGGACTTTAGGAGAACCCGCCCTGCACTCCCCCCACTCACCATCATGAACAGCACTGTGGCTGCAGTAGAGTCATTCAGGTTCCTGGGCACCACCATCTCTCAGGATCTGAAGTGGGACATTCACATAGACTCTATTGTGAAGAAAGCCCAGCAGAGACTGTACATCCTCCGTCAGCTGAGAAAGTTCAACCTGCCTCAGGAGCTGCTCGTACAGTTCTGCTCAGCAGTCATCTAATCCATCCTCTGCACTTCAATCACCGTCTGGTTTGGCTCAGCTGCCAAAACCGACCTCCGCAGACTACAGCAAATAGTCCGGACAGCTGAACGAATCACTGGCACTACCCTTCCTACACTTCAAGAACTGTACTCTTCCAGAGTGAGTAAAAGGGCTTACAAAATCACTCTGGACCCCTCACACCCAGCGCACTTCCTGTTTGAACTGTTACCGTCTGGTCGGCGCTACAGAGCACCAAGCACAAAACAGCCAGACACAGGAAAAGTTTCTTTCCTCAGGCCATCTACCTCATGAACAGTTAAATATTCCCCCACTGTGCAATACTTTCTCATACGCACTCGTACACAGCACCTTATAACAATTTACAGTGCAATACTTTTCTACGCAGTTGTACACAGCACCTTATAACTTGTATATTTATAACAAATCTGTACATACAATTTACCATCCAGAGCTTTTCGACTGATTGCATCTCTGTTTTATGTTTGTTGTGTTTTTCATATTTATTTTGTGTTGTCACTTTATGTACACTGGAAGCTTCTGTTGCCAAAACAAATTCCTTGTGTGTATAAGCACACTTGGCAATAAAACTCATTCTGATTCTGAATAATAAAGGGTTCTCTCCAGAGCATTGGGGTAGATATGGCAAGCCATTTTTGAAATAAATCCCAAGTCCAGTCTATTAGGCAAGCCATTTTTGCCTGTATCCCTTTAAAACCATTTAGTTTTCACTAGATGGCATATGCTTTTATTTCTATATATATTTACAGAGTTTATATGCCAATATTGACTTTCTATTTGATTAGTCATTAGTGCTATTTATATTACTGTTACATAATCATTATGTTGGCTCGTGAAAATTATGTTGAAAGCTATGTACTGTGCTGTGGTTTGTTGCTATGTAATTTAAGACTGGTCACACTTATAGTTGTCCAGTAAATAAATTAAGCATTATATTTTTAATAAATATTTCAAGCCATTTTTAGATTAAGTCCAAGTCCAGTTTTTGACTGTCATAGTGCCAGGGCAAGTTTATTTATGTAGCATATTTCATACACAATGTTAATTTAAAGTGCATTATATAAACAACAATAAAAGAAACAAGTATACGAGATAAAAACAACAAAGCATAAAAATGTTTTAAAACCGATATTAAAATGTGTTAAAACAGGTTTTAAAGGAATGAAAAAGACAATAGTATGATCTGTCGTTTGTAGAACAGTGCTCATTCAGTAAAGGCAAAGCTAAACTGATGTGTTTTAAGTGCGGATTCACCTTGCTTTGACTGAACTCTTGGAATTTCTAATTTACTTTACGCTAATGATTTGAGTGATCTGTTAGGTTTATATTAGGTATGTATCTGTAATGTATTGAGGTTCTAGGCCATTTAGTGATTTATAGACAAGTAATAATACTTTAAAATCTATTCTAAATGTAACTGGGAGCCAGTGTATAGACCTGAGGACAGGTGTGATTTCCTTGGATTTCCTGGTTCTTGTAAGAATTCTGGCAGCAGCGTTCTGGATGAGCTGTAACTGTCTGACTGTCTATCGCTGTCCTTGTGGGATGTGTCAGCCACAAGTCCTCTCAGGATCTGATTTGAAGTCCTGTGGTCATTCGGTCATTTACTAGGGTTCTGTGTGCCACTTAGGTTGAGTTCAGTGGCACATACAGCTGATGGATGATAGAGAGAAATTTATATTGTACTTTTATCACTTTTGCACCAAGTTTGTTTGGATGGAGGCCGTCTGATGTAAACAGTTGTCTTTGATTTCAGAAGAGATTGAAGTTGTCAATTAAATTCAGTCCTTTCTTGCTGCATGTTTTCTGCAGCCATGCATTTAGACCAAGAAGCCTTGAAAACATATTTGTTCCTCTAGCAGGGAGTGGTCCACTTATGAAAGTCTGAATTTTTAGTCTTCTGATTGTTTCCAAGATTTCACAGAAATCCCTCTTGAGCAGTTCTGACTACAATTTTCAAATATCATTCTTCCCCACATGGATGATAATCTGTTTTGCAGTCTTGTGCTTCTTCCAAATGTTCTTAAATTCTTTGTTTATATAAGATACTGTTGCATGAGGGAAACAGTAGCCCTTGTCATTGTTGCCCTTGTCCTACAATTCTTGATTATTGAATCTTTAACAATCAGTGTCCTGATCGCGGTTGTGATTGGTGCAGAATGTCGCCGTCTGCTCGGCCTTGAACCCCTGTTCTATGCAGAATTAGCTGCTGAATCATGTTCTCTCTGTCTGACTGCATTTGGGGATTCTTAACCCATATTACGCAATGCTTCATATCTGTTCTAAAGCTTAAGTCCTAGCTACTTAAGTCCTAGCTGTATTTGGGGTAGAGGACGGTAATGCAGCAGTGTATGATTCTTGTGTTTTGATCCCACGAGTACCTTTTGGTCTTGCACCTTGTTTATCAGTTATCATGCTCATTTTCAACAGTTTCATTCTGTTTTTCTGTGCTCAAAACAGTAGCTCAAGTAGATTTACAGGACACATTGGCTGTATGCTGTGGGGGTCCACGATGAAGCAGTCCTGTGTGATCTGGCAGTTCTGGTCGGATCACAAGTAACTTTGTTTCAAGAACTGCAATCTTTTGTAGAAATCTGTGGCAGTTTGTGTAGCAGGGAGATTCTGAATCAATCCGAACCAGTGGCATTTTCACAACCGTCTCAAGGATGTAAGCTGCTGATAGCGGGAGGTTGTTTAGTCATCAGTTCCACTTTTGTTAGTAAAGTTGTATAAAATATAAAAAGAGTATAAAATATAAAAAGCAAAGCGCAGAGCAGTAGACAAAGATGTCCGAACAGTAGCAAAGCAGGAAGTGAGACATTGACGTTGGTTATATCATTCATATTTGGCAAGAAGCTCTGATGTATCATCACTCTAAGCTGTCAATCAGATCCATAGCAACAAAACATTTACGTCTTTGTGTCCCAGCGCAGTCACGTTGGTTTTCACAAACCCATATCAATGAACTTTATGTTCTAGTTATTATTCTTTTTTCTCATTCAAAATTACCAACTCTATCTCCTCATAGGGCTTTAAAGAGCCCCTATTATTCATTGAAAAAAGGTCATATTTTGGTTTTGGGGGTCTCCAACAACTGATATGCATGCAAGGTCAAAAAACACTTTGATTGTCTTATAATATGCATTTATTTTTACCTAATTATCCAAATGAATCCCATATGATTCGTTCAGTAATTGATTTGTTCCCAAACCTCTCCTTAGCACGATGCTAATCTGCGCTGATTGGTCCGATGACCCAGTCTGTTGTTATTGGTCGACTGCGTTCAGCATGAGACGGAGAGAAATGCCCAGCACGACTTATCAACAAGTAGTCAGAGTGTATGTGTGAGCCCAATGCAGGAGTGCGTTAAAGCAATGCAGTTTAACACCAGCATATTGCTCTATTTTTAACCATAAGTAAAATCATTGACACACGTTCAGTATTAATCCACACAGTGGCAAAAGCTAAACTATTTTGAAACTTGACCGCCGCACATGTGTAGGAACAGCTGACGGTGGCCATAGCAACGACAAATGGCAGTAGATTGCAAGCTCACAAACCCATTAAAATCCATAAACAAAGCAGCACGCGTCGCATTTTCAACGTAGTTTTAGACGCGATATGAGAATACAATGAGATAATAATCTTTTCTGATCTTTTCCTTAACAAACGACTGACGAATCCCCCGTTGTAAGCGTGTAGATTGCTGAAGCACAGCACAAGACTGGGGCTATAATGCTGAGGTATTTTTGCAAAAATAAACTTCAATCATCATGCAAAAAGTATGGCAAATGGACTGATGAGGACTGGGGCAAAGTCATATTCTTTATCTGGAAAAAGGCTTCTCATCCAAGGTAGTGGGCTCACTCACAATATTGCCCAAAAACACAGCCATGAATAAAGAATGGTACAAAACCACCTCCAACAGCAACTTCTGCCAACAATCCAACAACAGTTTGATAAAGAACAATGCATTTTCCAGCATGATGGAGCACCGTGCCATAAGGCAAAAGTGATATCTAAGTGGCTCGGGGACCAAAACGTTAAAATTTTGGGTCCATGGCCTGGAAACTCCCCAGAGCTTAATCTCATTGAGAACTTGTGGTCAATCCTCAAGAGGCGGGCGGAAAAACAAAAACCCATTAATTATGACAAACTCAAAGAAGTGATTAAGAAAGAATGGGTTGCTATCAGTCAGGATTTGGTCCAGAAGTTGATTAAGAGCATGCCAAGTTGAATTGCAGAGGTCCTGAAAAAGAAGGGCCAACACTGCAAAAACTGACTCTTTGCATAAATGTCACGTAATTGTCGATAAAAGCCTTTGAAACGTATGAAGTGCTTGTAATTATATTTCAGTACATCACAGAAACAACTGAAACGAAGATCTAAAAGCAGTTTAGCAGCAAACTTTGTGAAAACTAATATTTGTGTCATTCTCAAAACTTTTGGCCACAACTGTAGTATAGTCGCCTCACTGTGCATGCAGATGCGCTCACACCTGCCTGCTGCCATTCCTGAGCAAGCTCTGCACTGGTGGCACTCTGATCCCGCAGCTGAATCCTCTTTAGGAGACGATCCTGGCACTTGCTGGACTTTCTTTGACACCCTGAAGCCTTCTTAACAAGAATTGAACTTCTTTCCTTGAAGTTCTTGATGATCCTATAAATTGTTGATTTAGGTGCAATCTTAGTAGCCACAATATCCTTGCCTGTGGCATTATTTTTATGCAACACAATGATAACTGCACACGCTTCTTTGTAGGTCACCATGGTTAACAATGGAAGAACAATGGTTTCAAGCATCACTCTCCTTTTGGCATATCAAGTCTGCCATTCTAACCTAATCAGCCTGACATAATGATCCCCAGCCTTGTGCTCGTCAACATTCTCACCTGAGTTAACAAGACGATTACTGAAATGATTTCACCAGGTCCTTTAATGACAGCAATGAAATGCAGTGTAAAGTTTTTCAGGATTAAGTTAACTTTCATGACAAAGAAGGACTATGTAATTCATCTGATCACTCTTCATAACATTCTGGAGTATATGCAAATTGCTATTATAAAAACTTAAGCAGCAACTTTTCCATTTTCCAATATTTTTGTAATTCTCAAAATTTTTGGCCACGACTGTACACTTTTCCATTGTTGGGGCAGCACAAACAATATTCATATTGACAATTGTGCTCCCTTCATGGTCCACTTTGAAAAAAATGTATGCCATTTTGAACGCAACCTTGGCTCATGACGAATGATTATTTAGAAGCGGAATCTATATTAACATGTGGTTGCTGTTGGTTTCAGTCTTAGCCTATAAGTTACAAAATGGCAATACTGTGTAGAATTACCAAATAATGATTAGTTTTGCACAATTTGATTAATAATATTATCATATTAGCCAAACAGTTTACATATTTAAAAACTCTTGTTGTTTATTGTTTTTAAAAAATAACTAAAAACTTTTTCAGATAGGCCACATTTTGTAAAACGAAAATTCAAAATGGCTTAAAACTGTTTAATTTATTAGAATTATATATGACTATATGTTATAGCTTTTGTTTTGTTTTTTGTATTGGTAAATGTTTTGTGTTACATTTTATCTAGATCTTTATGACACTAGGCCTGTCTTCCACAGTTGATATAAAGTTTATAATGTTTTATGTCATTCTGCTGTATTGATTTTTATATTATGACGTTGGCAAAAGAGTCTCATTCGTTTGTGCTCTATTTGTGCTGCAAAAATATTTGTTTGTGCTGTTTTGGTTTTTGAGATATTAAAATAATATTTGTATGTCATTCAGTGGTCACAGAGCCCCCCTCATGCTTCAAATTCCCCCTGAATAGTTCTTGTTCGGTTGTGCTTCATTTGTGCTAGTTTGTGCTGGTGCAAGTTCCATTTGTGTGGTTTCTGTTATTAAAATATTACACATGGAAAATTACACATGGGTGATGATGTCACCAGCACAACCACCCTCCCCACCCCCGTGACATGCTCCAAAATCCAAATTAACCCCAAATTGTCTAGTTTGTTAGTGCTGGTTTGTGCCAGTGAAAGTTCCATTTGTGCTGTTTCTGTTAATAAAATATTGCACATTGAATTATGGATGATGACATCAATAGCCCCTGCTGGTGAACGCTGTATCTATTCCCTTCTTTAGATTTAACCAAAATATTTTGGGGCCATGATGTCACTTTCCAAGCCCAGTTCCTCTAAATCGCACACAACTGGTGTCATTCGTTTGTGCTCTATTTGTGCTGGTTTATGCTGTTAAAACAAACGATGTATCTATTTCCTTTTTTCAGATATAACCAAAATATTTTGGTAGCCGTGATGTCCTTTCCACCCCAGTTAGTCTAAATCGCACAAAACTGGAGTCATTCATTTGTGCTCGATTTGTGCTGGTTTGTGCCATTAAAATTAACTTCAAATATATTTTTGCATGAATATATATCATTTTTGTTTGTGCTGCAGTATTTTTTGTGCTGCTTTTTTTTGGTTTATAATTAAATAATATTTATAGGTCATTCAAAGGTCTCTCTGCCCCCCCAGCTTCTCCATATTCACCAAAGTCTAGCTTGTGTGTTTTTCAGTTTTGTTTGTGCTGCTTCTATTATTAAAATATTGCACATTGAATTAAAGACAATGACATCACCATTACCCCACATGATATTTTAAAATATTGTCATTTGTTTGTGCTGATAGAATTTTCATTTGTGATGCTTTTGTATTTTAGATATTAAAAAAGCCTAATAGATTATTCTGAGGTCTTTTTTTTAATCGGATAAAGCAGAAAACCGTCTACCATTACTAGCCTACTTTCACCACAAAGTCGTTAGACTATACTGTACATAATATTTAAATTATAAACTTTTATTGATGTATAGAGAAAACATTTATGCATAAATACACTACCTGACAAAAGTATTGTTGCCTATCCATGTTTTAGGAACAACAAATAATAACTTAACTTTTAGTTGATCATTTGTAATCAGAAGTGGCTTATATGAAAGGCAAAGGCCTCTAGATTATGCTCATTTTACCAAAATAAAATTGTATCATGGGTTGATATTTAATTATTTTATTAGGACAGAAAGGTCAGACTTTGCTAAGACAAAAGCCTTGTCATTTAACAGAAATAATGTACAGTACAGAAAATAAAGTAATGGTTCAGTGGAAAAATTATTCATATTGTGTATGATTCCCATGAGCTTGGAGGACTGCATCCATACGCCTCGACAATGACTTAAATAACTTGATTAAGTCTTCTGGAATGACAAAGAAAGCATTTTTGCAGGACTTCCAAAGTTCATCAAGATTCTCTGGTTTCATCTTCAATGCCTCCTCTTTCATCTTTCCCCAGACATGATTAATAATACTCATGTCTGGTGACTGGGCTGGCCAATCCTGTAGCACCTTTACCTTCTTTGCATTCAGGAACTTTGATGTAGAGGCAGAAGTATGAGAAGGAGCACCATTCTGCTGAAGATTTTGCCCTCTCCCGTGGTTTGGAATGTAATGGGCAGCAAGAATGTCTTGATACTTCAAACTGTTGATGTTGCCATCCACTCTGCAGATCTTTAGCACGCCTCAATACTGAATGTAACCCCAAACCATAAGTTTTCCTGGTTCATACCGAACTTGACAGTTTTCTGTGTGAATCTTGGGTCCATGCGGGTTGTAATAGGTCTTCTGCATTATTTGCTACAATTAGGATGAAGTTCAACAGATGATTAATCCGAAAAATCAACCTTCTGCTACTTTTTCACAGTCCGCCTTCCTGCAAGCTGTGGGCTTTGGCTATTGCAACATGTTTTTTTAAATTGTATTCTGTTTAATGCTGGTTTCTGAACACTAATTCAGCCTTTGAGACAACTGCGTGAGAGAATTCAACAAACTGTTCTTGTAGATACAGGGGTTTCTGGAAACCAGTTGCCAATTAGCTCTGCTGCAGTTGAAAAAGGGATGGCCCTGGACTGTTGAACCAACAAGCAGTCCTCTCGAACCGTTGTCTTACAAGGTCTGCATGGCCTGGACCTGTCATGAAGTTCACCAGTTTCTTCAAATCTTTGTTTTTTATCCTCTCCACTTGACTTTTAGATACATTAAAATCTTTAATGGTCTGCCACCTCAGCAGGAAACTTGGTCTTCAGGCTCTTGATGATCAGCACTTTGGTCTGTGGTTGAATCTTTGGCATGCTGTCAGGTCAGGATACATTTCAAATGAAGGTTGGGTGTGCTGGGGTTCTTCTTTTACACACCTGGAAATGTGTTAATTGCAGTATTTGTCACAGTGATGCTCTAATTTGTGATGGCAAAAGTCTTAGCAAAGTCTGACCTGTCTTTCCTAATTTAATAATTAAAAATCAAGACATGATATGATTTTATTTTGGTAAAATTAGTGTAATCTAGAGGCTTTTCATTTGCTCAAGTCAAGTCAAGTTATTATTTGTTGTTCCTAAAACTTAGATAGGCAACAAGGCTTTTGTCAGGTAGTGTATATATATGTGGAATGGAAAGTATTCAGACCCCCTTAAATTTGTTCACTCTTTTCTATATTGCAACCATTTGCTAAAATCATTTAAGTTAACCTTTTTCCTCAATGTATACACAGCACCCCATATTGACTGAAAAAAACAGAATTTTTGACATTTTTACAGATTTGTTAAAAAAAAAAAAAATGAAATATCACATAGTCCTAGGTATTCAGACATTTTGCTCAGTATTTAGTAGAAGCACCCTTTTAATCTAATACAGACATGAGTCTTTTTGGGAAAGATGCAACATGTTTTTCGCACCTGGATTTAAGTATCCTCTGCCATCCTCTGTAAACGTTGGTGGACAGCCACTTTTAGGTCTCTCCAGAAATGCTCAATTGGGTTTAAGTTAGGGCTCTGGCTGGGCTATTCAACAACAGTCATGGAGTTGTTGTGAAGCCACTCCTTCGTTATTTTAGCTGTGTGCTTAGAGTCATTGTCTTGTTGGAAGGTAAATTGGACCAGTCTGAGGTCTTGAGTTTTCATCCAGGAAATCCCTGGCACTTGGCCACATTCAACTTTCCCTCGATAGCAACCAGAGCATGACACTGCCAACATGCTTCACTGTTGGGACTGTATTGGACAGGCCATTTAGAATTAAGGCCAAAAAGTTCTATCTTTGTCTCGTCAGACCAGAGAATCTTATTTCTCACCTCTCTAACAAACTCCATGCGGGCTTTCATTTGTCTTACACTGAGGAGAGGCTTCTGTCAGGTCACTCTGCCATAAAGCCCCGACTAGTGGAGGGCTGCAGTGAACGTTGAATTTCTACAACTTTCTCCCATCTGCCAACTGCATTTCTGGAGCTCAGCCACAGTGATCTTTGGGTTCTTCTTTACCTCTATCACCAAGGCTCTTCTCCTCCAATAGCTCAGTTTGGCCGGATGGTCAGCTCTAGGAATGGTTCTGCTCATCCCAAACAACGTCCATTTAATGATTATTGAGGCCACTGTGCTCTTAGGAACCTTAAGTGCAGTTTTTTTTTTGAGATCTGTACCTTGCCACAATTCTGTCTCTGAGCTCTTCACAATTCCTTTGACTTCATGATTATCATTTGCTCTGACATGCATTGTGAGCTCTAAGGTCTTGTATAGAGAGGTGTGTGGCTTTCCTAATCAAGTCCAATCAGTATAATCAAACACAGCTGTACTCAAATGCAGGTGTAGAACCATCTCAAGGATGATCAGAAGAAATGGACAGCACCAAGTTAAATATATGAGTGTCAAAGCAAAGGGTCTAATTTCTTAGATATGTGAATTTCATTCATTCAAATATCACAGAATGTGATATTTCATTTATTCATTCATTTTCAACCGCTTTTCCGGAATTTTAGCAAATGGCTAGAATATAAGAAAGATTGAAAAATTTAAGGGGGTCTGAATACTTTTAATTATTTAATTACTTATTAATTATATAATCTTTTTTTTTAAGATCAATATTATTAGCTCTCTTAAGCAATTACCCCTTTTCGAATGTCTACAGAACAAACAGAACCTTCACTGGCACAAAATAGCACAAACGAACAAGACTATTTTGGATATATGTATTTTAGCATTTTTTTGAACATTTAGTGTACAACAGATAGATACATTTGGAACACACCATTTACAATAAAAAGCATATTATTTTCAATGGTTCCAAATAAAGGGAAAAAATTTACAAAAGAACAACATAAATCAAAACAAAAAACAAAGAGATGTCAATAGGTTATATAAACTGAGAATAGATACAAAAAGAAATTGAGAGCGAAGAGGGCAAAATACAGAAAGATAACAGCGATTTTAAAGATTTACATATTAAAGGTTGTGCAAATGGTACACGTTTTAGTGCTTTTTTGTTAAGTGAATCTGGAATTGCAAGTCATTTTTAATCTCTTGCATACATGCTACAAGAATGAAAATTTACATGTATGAATATAATATCCTCACATAAATATATCTACATAAAAATAGATATTTTGGATAAATTTGGAGCATGTCAGGAGCTGATGACATCATCGTCATAAACGAACGAGACTATTTGAGTGTTGAGTGACCGCTGAATTAATGACCTACAAATATTATTTTAATATCTCAAAAACCAAAACAGCACAAGCGAATATTTTTGCAGCACAAACGTACAGGACTATTTGGGGTGAATTTGGAGCGTGTCGGAGCTGGTGACATCATTGCCCATGTGTAATATTCCATGTGTAACACTTTAATTACAGAAACAGCACGAATGGAACTTTTATCGGCACAAACCAGCACAAACAAAGAAGACTATTTTGGATCAATTTGGAGCATGTCGGGGGCAGGTGACATCACTGTCCATAATTCAACGTGTAATATTTTAATAATAGAAATAGCACAAACTTTCACCGGCACAAACGAAGTACAAACGAACGTGGCTATTTATGCGGGGTGATTTTGAAGCAAGTTGGGGGGTTGTGTTAGCACTGAATAACCTACAAATATTATTTTAATATCTCAAAAAACAGCCGAGTAAAGCAGAATAAAATCCATTCTCCTAGATCAGTTGTCACCTTTCTTTCTTATACCCTGACCAAAGCATTGCCAAACATGTGTGAAATACCAACCCCCAAAACCGGCTAAACATGAAAGCAAAAATGAGGTAGTTTAGTGGGGGGAAAAGTAAATTAACATACTTTTCTCAGGCCATGACTAAACAATAGTAAATTGATTGTATATTGAAATACATCAATGTCTCTATTGGGTTCATTACTAAAATGTTGAAGTCATAAACTGTCAAATGACACCAAACATGATAAAGTTATATAAAAGAAGATCACGAGCAGATGAATTCTGTATGGTGAAAAGAACATGGTTTCTGTAAGACAAATGGTAGAGATGTGTATTGGAGCTGTGAGGAACACTGCCACAGCACAGTTGGAATGTTGTGCTTGGAATGTTCCAGCAGAACATTAGCATAGAAAGAATAGTATATAATATTTTCTCAGCTTAAACATGTTATTTAACTAATAGCTTCATATAGCCTAATTTATGTTTTACATGTTTATACAGTTATACATTTATAAGCCTACTTTTATTTTTGCAGATTTTCTTTTTGTGTTTCTTTGTGTGTGCGTGCGTGCGTGCGTGCGCGTGGATAAAGATAAATTCTAAAACAAAATGTGAAACGTCACTGTCGATTTACGAATAATCTACATGAAAAAGTCATTCAGGGACCCCTAAGCTCAAATTTAAAAAAAACATTTTGAAAAGTTTGTTTTGAAAAATCTTTAATATAATATATATTCAAGAGTTCACACTTAGCTGATGATTGAAAATAAGCTTATTTGGCATGCTGTCCCGGGAGAGAGCCCTGAGCTCAGAATATCCTTGAGCCCGGGGCTCCCTCCTGTTTGAGGGCGAGAGGGGAGTTTGAGCTCAGGTAGGTCTCGAGAACTCCCCTGGTGTGAACGTTCTTGAGATATGTCTTAAGATGTTATTTTTTGAGAAGTCAATTTACTTATGGTGAATGTCTTTGGACGGTGGGAGGAAACCGGGAAGCCCGGGGAAAACCCACGCGAGCACGGGGAGAACATGCAAACTCCGCACAGAAACGCCAACCGGCCCGGTGAGGGGCAAAACCGGTGGTGTTCTTCCTGTGAGGCAATAGTGCTAGCCACTGGGCCACCGTGCCGCCCAGTCAGGAGAAAGGAAGGAGTAGGGGTGGAAGGGGGGATTCTTCAAGACAAAGATGACTAGAGTGAAAAACTCTGGTTATTTATAGTGTGTCTGATTGGTGCAATAAGCGAAGCTGATGCGATGCCAGCTGTGTTCAATCCTAAGCATGTGATCCTCAGAATATCCTTGAGCCCGGGGCTCCCTCCCATTTGAGGGCGAGAGGGGAGTTTGAGCTCAGGTAGGTCTCGAGAACTCCCCAAAATGCTTTTAACTCGGGACAGCAGCCGCGTATTGAAAAACCCCCCAAAAGGCAAGTTCAATGCTATATCCGGCTGCTGGATATAAAATTGAAAGGTTGAAAAAGGGAGCGAAGTTTGGAAGCAGGCTCTTGGGAGAGACTGAGAATGCCAGATATGCTAAGTATTGTTTTAAGATGTTTTTTAAAACCAAAAGCGTGTAACTGGACGGTTAGCGTCATCAGTGAAAAGTGGAGAGTAGGGGTTGGGATCCTGGGATTTCCTGAGCTGGAAAAAATGCTAGGAGGGTTTGGAAGGGGTGTGTGGGGGAGGGAAGGTCGAAAATAAAGATAGAGTGACCTTTGCGTGTTTGATCTGTTTTACTTTGCTTGATGAAGAAAGAAATGGTTTCTTTATCCTGCAAAGTTAGGTCGGAGATGGTGGGGTGGATGTGGGGGTTGAATTTGGATGTGATGGTGATTTCGGAACATCTGAGGAATCCGAAAAAGGCTAGGGTAAACATAGCGTCGAGGGTGCGAGCTGTGTGTAATGACTGGTAGCCTTTGCGTAGGGAATAAATGCATTTGGAGAGGATGTTGAGTGTAATTGGTAGTCTGGAATCAGGGGGGGAGGGATAGGTTTTTTGTATGC
Source organism: Danio choprae (assembly GCA_903798125.1). Taxonomy (NCBI): domain Eukaryota; kingdom Metazoa; phylum Chordata; class Actinopteri; order Cypriniformes; family Danionidae; genus Danio; species Danio choprae. Next base: position 5,051,618 of record CAIGQW010000415.1, on the reverse strand, counting down.
CTTGATGAGAAGTGTGGTTTGGGAATTGGATATGGCGTCTGAAGGGGATCCGTGAATTATTTTGTGGAAAAATTGGATCCCGCTTGGGTAGCTTCTGATGGAGCTAGCTTGGATGTGTTTGGAAACGTGAAGATGGGAAATGAATGACGTGATGGTGAGGAGGGAAAAGTCAGGGAAAGGTGTTTGATATAAACTGTGGAAGTGTTTGAATGTGTTCCAGGCTGTGAGGTATAACTGGAGGGTTCTGGGGGCTACTGCTTGGAGGATGAGAGATATAGAAATTTGGCTGAGGTGGTGTAGGGGGTGGTTTAGGGCAATATCATTTCTAAATAGGGAGGTACAGGTGTTGGATGAGGGTCTGCTTCTGGAGCCAATAGTTGAAATTTCTGGAAAGAGAAACGAGAGAGAGAGAGTCAGCAATTGCATTTTTACAGCCTGGTACATGTTTAGCAGTCATTAAAAATAGTTTTTTGGGTGATGTCCAGACTAGGCGTCTTAGTAGTGGCATGAGTGACGGGGAGTGGGAATGCCCTTTATTAATGCATTGCACTGTAGCTTCCTTGTCGCAGTGTACTAGGATGCTAGAAGCGGACCATTCGTCCCCACAGAGGATGGCCGCGGCAACTACAGGGTATAATTCGGATAGAGGTGGATTTTGGATTATTGAGCATTTGGGGGGGGGGGCATGTGGAAGCGAACCAATGTCCTTGGTAAAATGCCTCGAAGCCGATGGAGGGTGCGGCATCTGTGAATACACTGATGTCTATTGGGGATGAATTTGGGTCGCTGTGGAAAAGGAACAACCGTTCCATTGCTTAAGGAAGATATCCATAAGCTGGTTTTGTTGCGACTGGGGTTGTTAAGAAGAACGGGGTCTTCTAGTCCTGAATGGATGTGGAGAGCTAGAGAGGGCGAGTAATGAATGGCGCCCTGGGGGATGATTTGCATGGCGAAAATTAGGTGTCCGAGGATGGAGAGGGGTTCACGTTTGAGTTTTCTTGTTCTCTGAGTGGATTACTGAAAGAGGAATAATGTGATTGATTTTCTCTTTCTTTATCAGAGTCTAGTTTATACCCATAATTTAATAGAAGTGCTGGATTCGGAAGATTTCTCTTCTGAGAGAGGAATTCCGAGGTCGGCGAAAACCTTTTGGGTGGTCGCTAGTAATTTGGCAGGTGGCGAAAACAGGGGGGGGGATGATAAGAAAATCATCTAGTGGTGGATTAGGTACGGAACCCCGTATGTGTTAGATAAAATCCAGCATATGGCTTCTGAAAGCATGGCTTCTGCATCCGATTAAGTCGGACTGCGAAGTAGGATGCGAGCGCCATTGAATGCCGAAAAGGTGCCAGTAGTCGGCAGTAATTAATGCCAGTAATAATTTAAATGCAGATGTTTTTTTTTGTTTGTTTTTTTTAATTCAGCTGATCAACAATTTCTGGTTCTGTGGTCGCTGATTGTATATTGGGACAGAAGGTTGGGGGAGGGAAGTGCTGGACACCAGGGTGGAATGGGTTAGGCCTGAATGAGAAATTCAGAAGGGTTAGTATCAGGGTGAGAATGTAATTTAAGCCAGGTGAGGAACGTTAACTGCAGACAACAAGTAATTATTATAATTTTTTTTTATTTATTTATTTATTTTTTTTAATCTATAATAATTTGTAAAGGTTTGGAGCTATAGGATAGTTAGGTGTGAGTCCTGTGAGTGTGGTCTTGAGAGAGTGCGCCTGGGGGCGTGGTGTGTTTTTAGTTTCTGTTTTCCTTTGATGGCTATGAGCGTGAAGATTGCGGCAATGGAGTGTAGCGGGAGCTGGAGTTGTCTTGTTGATTCTTCAAGACGAAGATGACTAGAGTGAAAAACTCTGGTTATTTATAGTGTGTCTGATTGGTGCAATAAGCGAAGCTGATGCGATGCCAGCTATGTTCAATCCTAAGCACGTGATCCTCTCGAAATTAGTTTATAAATAAACCACACGTGTTAGTAAAAATATAAAACAATGCAATGTTGAAAAAGTGTGTAAAAAAACGGAGAACTGGATATAATAGTAGCCTACTTATCAGTTCTAAAATATAAAATAAAATTGTACCATTTGTAAAGGAAAAAAAGAAACCTCTCAAGTACACACATATTACGCATATTGAAACATTTGAACAAAGCTGAACAAAAAATATTTGGAAAAAAAAAAAAAAAAATACATTTCTCAATATTAAGAAACATAATAAGAAAATGATAATCTTGAATAAACATTAAATAACATTTCCAAAACAAACAAATGTTATTAAATGTAATTCCAGAAATATGACAAAACTCTTTTAACTTTACTGATCAACAACAAAAAAAAAAATAGTCATGGCCAAAATTGTTGGAAACCCCTGAATATTTTCCAGAAAATGAAGTATTTCTCACAGAAAAGTATTGCATTAACACGTTTTGCTATACACATTTATTCCCTTTGTGTGTATTGGAGCAAGACAAAAAAAGGAGGAAAAAGGCAAATTTGACAATGTCATGGACAAAATTAGTGGCACCTTTTCAAAATTGTGGATAACTAAGGTTTTTTCAAGCATGTAATGCTCCTTTAAAAAGTTACAGGTGTGGGCAATATAAAAATCACACCTGAAAGCAGATAAAAAGGAGAGAAGTTAACTTAGTCTTTGCATTGAGTCTGCGTGTGCCGTACTAAGCATGGACAACTTAAAAATTAGAAGAGAACTGTCTGAGGACATGAGAACCAAAATTGGGGAAAAATATCAACAAGCACAGCAATCTCAAGATTACAAGTCCATCTCCAGAGATCTAGATTTGCCTTTGTCCACAGTGTGCAACATTATCAAGAAGTTTGCAACCCAGGGCACTCTGGCTAATCTTCCTAGGCGTGGACAGAAGAGAAAAATTGATTAAAGGTTGCAACGCAGGATGGTCCAGATGGTGGATAAGCAGCCCCAAACAAGTTCCAAAGAAATTCAAGCTGTCTTGCAGGCTCAGGGAGCATCAGTGTCAGTGCAAACTATCCGTCGACATTTAAATGAAATTTAAAACATTATAGCAGGAGACCCAGGAGGACTCCACTGCGGACACAGGTACATAAAAAGCAAGACTACAGTTTTCCAAAATGTACTTGAGTAAGCCAAAATCCTTCTGGGTAAATTACTTGTGGACAGATGAGACCAAGATGCGACCTTTTTGGTAAAGCAAAAAAAAAAAAAACAGAATGAGGCCTACAAAGAAAAAAACACAGTACCTGCAGTTAAATATGGTGGAGGTTCAAAGATGTTTTGGGGTTGTTTTGCTGCCTCTGGCACTGGGTGCCTTAACTGTATACAAGGCATCATTAAATCTGAGGATTACCAATGGCTGGGTTTGCGTCGGAGATCTTGGGTCTTCAAGCGGAACAATCCCCAAACATACTTCAAAAAGCACACAGAAATGGATTGAGAGTTCTGAAGTGGCCAGCAATGAGTCCAAATCTAAATCCCATTAAACATCTATAGAGATCTTAAAATTGCTGTTGGGAAAAAGCGTTCTTTTAATGAGAGAGACCTGGAGCAGTTTGCAAAGGAAGAGTATAATATTTTAAACTGTTTTTTAAAACATAATAGTAATTTGAAGGAGAACATTGACGTTGTGAGAGTAAATTTGATTGCAGCAAAAAAAAATTATTATAATTTTAGTGAGGTTTTTGAGGTATTTATGTTTATGCTTCTAATGAAATAGCATTCAAACCCCTAGTAGCATTCAAGTTGTAGGCTAGTCAGAGCAACGTTTTTAGATTGTGATTTTTAGTTGATCCACAACATTTAGAAAAATTATTTTTCAGTGAACAAACCATCAGAAAAAAACTTGATACTATAGATGAGACAGTCATGATTAGCCTATTTAATTTCCTTTGCACTATAAACTTGAGTAAATTTTACCGTGTGCCCTGCTATCAGTTCAGTATGTTCAATATATTGCATAACTACCCACTGCTGGTCATGTTTTTCTTGTGTTAGACCATTCTGTGTGGCAATGTGGAACACTGCAGTGTCACGTATGGTAAGGTTAATTCGCTTGTGCATTCTTAATAGTCACATCTGTATTTTCTAGACCTGGTGAGCACTCTGGCAGCTGCATTTGGCACTAAGTAAAGTTTATTAATAGAAGTGAGCAGAGCGTTACAGTAATCCAGTCTAGAGGTCATAAAAACATGAACTAGCTTTTCTGCATCTGACATAGATAGCATTTTCTTAACTTAGCGTTATTTCTGGGATGAAAAAAGGCAGCTTTTGTGACTTGAAATATGATTTTCAAAAGTTAATTTGCTGTCTAATATAGATCTATGTAATCCTTCTTCAACTTTAATACACTCAGTTAGCTTATACAGTTCTGATATCACATCAGGTTTTGTTGAAATATAAAATAAAGTATCATCTGCATAGCAGAAAGCTAATCCCATGCCTTCAACTAATGTCTCCCAGAGGCAGCATGTATATTGTAAATAGCAAAGGGGCCTAAAACTGATCCTTGAGGCACTCTATACAATGTATTAATACCCTGGGGTCAGCAAATGCATGTAGTATTTTAGCATAGTATTTGAGCTTAACATACTCAATGTCAATGTTGATCGTATTGATAAGACAAACAGATGTGAAAACTGTAGATGGTCTTTTTTAATATACTCTACAGTTGCAAGAAACATTATTTGAAACCTTTGGGATTGCTTGTATTCAGGAATAAATTTCACAGAAAATGTGTTCTGATCTTCAGAAGTCAGAACAGTAGATAAACACAGTCTGCTTAAACTAATACGTTTTCATTTTAAACAAATGTGTTTTCATATTTTTATTGAACAAAACATGTAATAATTCACAGTACAGGGTGGAAAAATCTAAACATCTGTCCACAAAATATTTTGCCAGTAGTGCTGGAACTTCCAGGTGCTTTTTTGCTAACTTCAAATGTTGTTGTTGTTGTTGTTGTTGTTTTTTTGTTGTTTTTTTTTGACAGCAGTGCTTTCCTCTTTAGTGTCCTCACATGAATTTCATTCTTGTTTAATGTTTTACTTATTTTAGATTTGTCAACAAAAATGTTAGCATGTGCCAGAGATTTCTGTAAGTCTTTAGCTGACACTTTTCTTCACCTTATTGAGCATTCGCTGTGCTGAACTTCCTCCATTTGTAGACAGTCTGTCTTACAGTGGACACATGAACATTGAGGCTTTTAGAGATACTTTTGTAACTCTTTCCCATGCAAGTGAACAATTCTTGATCTTCTGAGAGCTCTTTTGTGTGAAGGATGGTTCACATCAGTAAATGCTTCTTGAGCCAAAAAGTCAAAACTGGTGCACACACTGCACTGTGAATGTTACATGTTATGTTTAATAAAAATGTGCACACACAAATCCTATCAATCCTATCATCTTCTATCAACACACACATTTAACATGTGCTGGTTTTTGCACATCTACTCGCTGTAAATGTGACAGGATACCCACCATACGGGTAACTTTATGCTCCTGTATAGAGATCCATTATAGCTACTTTAAACAAGATTTAACATCCATAATTTTCTCCATAATTCCAAAAAACTCCTGCTGTTTGATTGAAGCATCCTTGTTTATAGTTGAACTGACACTGTAGCTGTGGTGATTTGAGCTTGAGATGATTTACATAGCGATTTTACTATTTTTCTTTAATTAAAAACATGCATTGTTTTAAACATTGTTAAACATACTTGAGGTGCAGCTGGATAACTGATAGTTAGAACAGATTATTTAATCCCAGTTTCTTTGCAAACCCCATTTTGTGGTATGATGGACCCAAATTGTGCAGAATTACAATCAGTTTATTATGTTTTGACAAAATGGGCTCTTGTTAATCTAAAGAATCACTTGACATTACAGTTTATTTGTTGTTTTTTTGTTTTTTTTTTGCATAAGGTTATGTAATTTATTAATGTGTTATTAACACCTGCAGATCTTCCACTACGCCAGACTGTTGGTGAGGAATGTGTTGTGTTCATGCTCAACTGGAGGGAGAATGAGTATCTTACACTACAGGTGCCCCAGTCACTTGTCAACAGCAATCCGTATATAAAGGTATCTGACCTAAATGTCCCAATCACATTTTAATCCACACAGGTCTAGATTTCTTACTTCTGTATTTTGTTTTCCACACTGTAACTCGTACAGCTTGGGCATCTGATAGCATCCACCTGTAAGGAACTTCCAGGACCTAAAGAGAGCAGACGCACCGCTAAAGAGCTTTGGGAAGTCGTTGTGCAAATCTGCAGTTTTTCTAGCCAGCACAAACGCACCAGTGACAGTAGAGTGAGCCTTCTCAAACAGAGAGAGTCATCTCTTGGTATCCTGCCCCGGTGAGACCGAAGGATATTTTAATACAGGAATAATGTATCATATATTCTAAGTCCTGCTTTAGATGGCTGCCTGGGAAAAACATTTCAGACAGAGCATGTTTGAGTGTCTACAATATCACGTGATCAAGTTTTTATTTGCTAAATAATTATGCATGTTAATATTTTGTTACTTTTTTCTTTTAGGAGCAAATTAATCACTTTTGTGAAGAAAATACGGGTAAGCATAACATTGTGAAATTTTGTTTGTGCTTTTAAACCTTCAAATTTAATATGTAATAATTCTTATGTTTTTAGGAGCCATTGGTTTTGACCACACTCATCTCTTTGTTTGTGCGACTGCACAGTATTGTACGGGTATGTGGTAATTAGTATAGAAGAAGTTACTCCACAAAAGCACTAATTACTTTTTTGATTTTAGTTGGTGATTAGTTAGTTAGTTAGTTAGTTAGTTAGTTAGTTAGTTAGTTGGTCTTTATATAAATGCTGTTTTTTGTTTGTTTGTTTTTTGTTATTCAGGATGATATAGTCAATGAAGTGACAGCTGAGCATATCTCCATATGGCCTTCATCTCTCACGAAGTAAATCACAGCCAATGAAATGTCATTATATGAATATGAAAAAATACTTCTGTATTTATATCTTTTTATGTTTGTTTTGATAGTGTAATCTTGGTGTAAAATGCTTTAATGGTGTTTATTCAGTTTACAGTCTGTGGATGTTGACGCTGTGGTCGTCACTTTAAAGGAGCTGGTTAACTATGCTCTCAGCCTTAACCCCAACAATCAGTCATGGCTGTGCACACAAGCCGACATTTACTTTGGTAAGTAAATGTTATGTATAAAAGTAAAACTGTAATTTCTAATATAACCAAAACATGTTGGCACATAGAGTGCATCGGTCGCATGTAGGGTTTATACCACTATTAATCGTTTTCCAATTCCTTGAGGGCTCCAACCCTGCTTCAGCATAAGCCTGAAGGACTCAATTGGTTTGATCTGGTGTTTAATTAGGGTTAAAGCTAAACTGTGCAGACCTAGTTCTAGTAAATTAAAACTGCTTCAGTTCAGTTGTTCAGTTAAGTTTAGCATAATGGATATGTCTTTGCTGGAAGCCAAAACACTAAATAGCATCTCCACTGATGCCCACTAGTACTAAGCCAGAAAGACAGTGGCTTTCACCAATTGATGGAAGTGAAGAAAAAAAAAACAAATCAAGAGAAACCAGGCTCAGCTGGGCACGACCATTTCCCCTCTGGCCAAATGTATTTTGCAGAGCTGCAGTCTAGGTGCAGACAGCTTGCGAATGATCTATGTCTGTCGTTAAGAAGCAGCAGGTCTGAGTAGGTTACTGGCGGGTATTCATGCTAGCCAACGGGATTAATGCTGACATTAATTTGTCACTAGGGTCTTTTCAGAAATCAGTCTCACGCTCTCCACTTATCCATGACCACTAAAGCATCTCAGGATACGGGCTGGATTTAAGAAATTTTCACAGTATTTCCTATAATATTTTATTATATATAATATATATTTTTTATAATTTTACCTATAATAAGGTCAATATTATTAGCCCCCTTAAGCAATATATTTTTTTAATTGTCTACAGAACAAACCACTGTTATATAATGATTTGCCTAATTATCCTAACTTGCCTAGTTAACCTAATTACCATAGTTAAGTCTTTAAATTGCACTTGAGCTGAATAATAGTATCTTGAACAATATCTAGTACTGTCATCATGGCAAAGATGAAAGAAATCAGTTAACAGAAATTTTTAAAACTTATGTTTAGAAATGTGTTGAAAAAAATCTTCTCTTCGTTATACAGAAATTGAGGAAAAAATATACAGAGGGGCTAATAATTCAGGAGGGCTAATAATTCTGACTTCAACTATCTAATGTATAACCTAAGAGACCAAGAATTGAGCCTTGTTGCACCCACAGTGTACTTGTGATCAGTATATGATGCCTCTTCATTAACTGACAGATAGGTAAGAACTGAGCCGAGCCAATGCAGTTATACCAACATAATTTTCGAGCCTATCAAAGAGAATGTTATAATTGATTGTATCAAATGCAGCACTGAGGTCCAACAACATTAACAGAGAAAGGCAATCACGATCCGACAATAAGAGCAGGTCATTTGTAACTCTTAGGTGTGCTGTTTTTGTGCTATGCAATACTCTAATTCCAGACTGGAATTTCTCACAAATATTGTTTCTCTGTAGGAAGGAAAATAATTGAGTAGATTCAACTTTTTCTAGTATTTTTGATAGAAATGTCAGGTTTGAAATGGTTCTATAATTTACTAATTCAATGGGATATATATGTATGTATATATATATATATGTATGTATGTATGTATATATATATATATATATATATGTAT
>CAIGQW010000415.1:4963342-5017876 GCA_903798125.1 Danio choprae | reverse complement strand
TATATATATATATATATATATATACATACACATATACCCATACATGTACCTACATACATACACACACATACATATACATATAGAAAAAAAAAAAAAGACTGGGGTGAGATATGACCTTTATACACGTCTAATATTATACTATTTCTCTTTTAGTACGCTTTAGTTTGTCTAGTTATTCTATCAGAGATTTTTTCAATAAAATCAGACCATGCTTTGATTGTTTGGGGTTTAGCTCTATTAATTCTTGCTGTGGAACATTCTAACAGTGCAATATTTTTTAGTTCTATAAGCCACATTTTGTCCGCTGGGAATGTGGGTTCATGCCAAAGTTTAAATATAACCTTCTTGGCTGCCGTTAGTGCAGTATGAAAGATCCTCCGTTGGTAAGTGTTTAGGTTAGAATCATTATCATTATTCAATAAACAAATATTTGGGGATTTAGGAATAAACGTATCACAAAGTTCTAAGATAGTTTGAAAGACCTTATCCCAAAATGTACTGATAAGTGGACATTCAAAAAACATGCATATATGTCCCCACAGAGTTTGAATTACCCAATGTACAGAAAGGGGTAGGCAACCGCTTCATTCGATGTAGCACATACGGAGTTGCATAAGCCTTGTGGATCAGTTTATAGTGTATAAGTTGATGGGCAGGATTCTTGGACATCACCTGGATACTTTCCCATATCCAGTCCCAATTCAGTTTGTAAGGGGCCAGTTCCTTTTCCCATATTGTGATGATCGGGAGTGCAACAGTCAAAGTTAAGCAGTTTGTTATAAATGCCTGAGATTGCTCCACGTGTCTGAGAAAAATTCACACAGTCCCACAATGGATGAATGTCCAAATTACAGTTCCATGGAACTCCATAAGCACGCATTGCACTTCTCAGCCTTAAATACCGAAAATATGAGTGTCCAGGGAGATTGTAACCTTCTTTCAAATCCTGAAATGACCTTAAGCCCAAAACAAAAACACCTTGATCTGACCATGGCTTAAATACAAAGGGTTTTCCCCCAGATTGTAAATTATAATTGTTCCAAATCGGGGATTCTTTTGTGAATTTGTTATCACATCTAATGAATTTGCAAACATCATACCAGATTTTAAGGGAGTCAGCCACTATTCTATTATCAATTTTATTTACTTTCTTAGGTAAACCTGTAAATAACAAGTCTTGTAGTCGGTGTGGATGCACAGCAGACGCTTCTATGTTACGCCAAGCAATATCAGAATCTACTTCTAACCAAGTCTTAAGACTGCGCAGTCGACATGCCCAGAAATATAGTTGAATGTTAGGAAATGCCAAACCCCCTTTAGCAGGTGTTCTCTGTAAGGTTTTAAGTTTGATTCGTGGACGTTTGTTATTCCAAATGAATTTAGTTATAATAGAATTTATTTCTTTGAAAAACATCTTATACGGAGAAAGAGGCATCATGGTAAACAAAAATAACAGTCTAGGTAGAACATTCATTTTAATAATCGCAATCCTACCTTGTAAAGAGAGTAAAAGTTCGCCCCATCTCTCTAGGTCCCGTCTGATATTGTTGATTAAAAAATTATAGTTTTGTTTGGCCATAACCTGGAGTGAAGAAAGGATCTGAATTCCTAAATATGTGAAAGCGTTATTAACTGTAATTAACGAGGGCATCTTTGTGTTACCTTCTCTCATAGACAATGGCATTAGTACAGATTTCTCCCATCTTATACCCACTCACTTTACTAAAATCACAAAATATTTTAAGACATTGAATAATAGAGGTAGATGTATCAGACATTATAGTAGAATATCATCAGCGAACAGAGAGATGTGGTGTTTAGAATTATCTATAATGATAGGGGCAATTATATAGTCCTGACGAATTGCCTGAGCCAAAGGCTCTAACAAAAGGGCAAACAACAATGGTGACAGTGGGCAGCTCTGTCTTGTGCCTCTGCCCAACAGAAAAGCACTTGAACAGCTCAACCCTGTCGACACCCGTGCAGCTGAATTACAATACAGAGTTTGTACCATATGTATAAAATATGGACCAAAGCCCAGACACTTCAGAACTGACCAAAGATATGTCCATTCGACCTGGTCAAAGGCTTTTTCTGCATCTAGCGAGAGAATAGCACTAAATTTCGAAGGGAGCCTGCAGAGAGAAAATGCGTTCTCTCTTACCTGCCTGGAAAATAAACAATTTTGAGGCCATGCGCTCGAGCTGCGCGACAAAACCCATGAACCCGTGTCCCGCTTATTCAAATGTCCATATCAGTCATAAAAACATAAATTCCTACTTGAAATATTTAAACACCCTTTCTATGAGGCTAAATTTAGTCATCAGTGGTTCTCGCCATCAGGTTACATCCCATCGGAATGTCAGCAATCAACGATGCGACTAACTTCTCCAGATCTGTGGGGGTTTTGAAGAGAATCTGCTCGCAGCCGTTTAACCACCGCTGGGTATAACAAGAACGACTCAATGCACAACTGTTGGATGCGTTTCCTTTTTTCTGACATGACTTTCCTTTTTTGAGACGTACCCTTGCTGTAATCAGGGAAGAACCATAACTTGACTCCCTCGTAATTTAGGGATGAGGAGTTTCTGGCTTCTTTCAGGATCACTTGCCTGTCGTTGTAACGGAGAAGTTTGAAAATCAAAGTGCACGCTTTCTTCCTGGAGGGATCTTCGACAGCGTATAGGCGATGTGCACGTTCAATCTCAATCACTTTCCCTTGTAAGGCCGGCAACCACTTATGTATCTGGGTCTGCAGGAACTGAATTGCATTGCTGCTTTCCGCTCCTTCAGGTAAGCCCACCAATCTTAGATTATTTTGTCTGGCCTTGTCTTCATAAAGCCATAGCTTCTCCTGTAGCTCCTCCAGACGCGGCGCGTTGGCGACCGACTCCTTTTTAATATCGCGCACTGTGGTTTGCATATAATCCAGTCTGTCGCCGATTGCTTTCACATCTTTTTCTAGGGAGTTAAGACATGTAGATATTGTTGCAATTTCCTCCCAAAGGATCGCAGTCATGCTTAGTTTTATAGCGTTCAGTTGTTTTTCGAGCATCTCGGCAATGGCGTCATGAAGTCGTTCATCGTCTTTGAGACGTTTTTTGGAGGGAGAGTGTGGCAATTCTCGTTTGGATGCCATCTCTGATGTCTCTTAACAAAGACAAATATTTAAAGCCTCAGTTTAAATCTCCGTAGGAATGTTTAAAAAGGAAAAGGACATCTGAAGTGGAGCACGTATCACTGAGCAGCCATCACCGTCAGTTGCGCATGCGCATCTCCAGTAACACCTGTTTTTTTTAGTGATTGGGCTGGTGAGACCCTCATAAGAAGAGGAGAAGGAGCAGCCGAGGAGAGAGAGAGCCGGAGACTCGATACACACACACACATACGTGGCCAGTGCAGGAGGAAAAATAAAGACTTTTGAAACTTACCAAATATTGTCGACCCTGTCTTCTTCTTCCCACAAAACTAACTTTACTACAGTGTATATATGTGTGTGTGTGTGTATATATATATATTATTGTGTGTAAATGTGTGTATATATATATATACATATATATATATATATTTCTTAATATATGTATACATATGTATATATATGTATACCACGATTAAGAATTTAGATTTTCTCTAAGAAGAATGATATCTTTAAAGCTAACTTCAGCAATTTAATCAGAATAATATAGGCTATAGCATTGTTGTGCTGCATAAGTGGCAAAGTATCTGCATCTAAAAGTCTAACACTTAAAGTGGCAAAATTTCATAGGATTCAATTCAAACAACAAAATTTATTCTGAAAATGCCAGCAGGTAGCAGCAAATGATTTTATTACTAAACGAGTCGTTTTTTAACCGATTCATTTGAATCAATGATTTGTTCAGTAAGATTTGCGTCACTGTCAGGTGGGCAGCGTTTTTCAAAAAATCAATCTTGTCCAGGTGTATTTGCAGATGTAGATGGAAGAATCTTCTAAAAAGTACCTGACAATAAATATGCATAAAGGTCTCTTTCACTACAACAGACTTGTATTTGGGGTCTCGTCAGTGCCAGCTGTGTGGTACAGAGCCATGGATCAGTGCTATATTATAGTCACGGGCCATGACGACAAGACCCATCTGTCAAATTTGAACGCTGTTCTTGAAAGACTGGCTGAGTACGTTCTGAGAGCAAATGTGAATTTTTCAAAGATTCTATTGAGTATTGATTGACAAGGAAGGCCTTCACAAGTCTCCAGACAAAATCAATGCCATACTAAATGCACCCAGACCAAAAAACGTGAACCAGCTTCGTTCGTTTCTCAGACTGGTAAATTACTATCATAGATTTTAACAAATCTCTCCACAATTATACATCCAATAAAGAAGTTTAATCAATAATTGTATGGAAACACTTGACTCACAGATGATCGCAGATCGCCGTTAGTGGCTATTATCAGCCTCAGCAAATGTGTTTCAGTAATGACTACAGCACACCTACAACGATGGGCGTTGTTTTTAGGTGGTCATGACTATTCAATTGAGTTCAAGGGCACTAAGCACCATAAAAATGCGGACGGACTGTCGCGCCTTCCTCAGGAGAATGCAGATGATGTTACAGATGACACTGACATGTTTCACATGGTGCAAATGGAGCCTTTACCAGTCACAAGTTTAAATTTAAAATGAGACTCGTCGAGACCCTGTACTGTGCAAGGTCTTTGAGCTGACCATGAAAGGATGGCAATCTAAAGGGGATCTTCAACTGTTGGATTACTCGAATCGTCGTGAGTAGCTTTCTGTAACACAAGGATGTGTCATATGAGGTACTCGAGTAATAGTGCCACATAAGCTACAAGCCAAAGTACTCAGTACCTTACATGAAGGACATTTAGGTGTTGTTAAAATGAAAAGCTATATTTGGTGGCCTTGGCTAGATCACCAAATTGAAGATCTTGCTAAGGCATGTTCTGGATGCCAACAGATTCAGGGACAGCCACAAGCAGCACCTTTACATGTGTGGGAATTTCCTACCAGCCCCTGTCAGCGAGTCCACATTGACTATGTAGGACCCGTTCTTGACAAAATGCTTCTGGTGGTAGTGGATGCATATTCAAAATGTGGTATTTACCATTTGAGGTATTTACCATAAAAAATGTAACATCTGCGATGACGGTAGAACTGCTCTGCACATTATTCTCTCACACTGGCTTGCCAGAGCAGTTAGTCAGTGATAACGGTACGCAGTTTACTTTAGAGGAATTCCAGTCATTTGTCAAAATCAATGGAATAAGGCACACAACATCTGTTCCTTACCATCCTGCTACGAACGGGTTTGCAGTACACTTTGTTCAGTCCCTAAAACAGTCACTGAAGGCCATGGGAGGGGAAAAATTGCCTCTGCAAGAAAAGATTGCAAACTTCCTGCTGGCCTATAGAAATGCTACGCATGCAACTACAGGTCAATCTCCAGCCACACTTTTTAAGGCAAGAAGTTTTTGTTTGTGTTTAGACTTTCTTAAGCCTGATCTACGCTGACATGTGCAAACCAAACAGTGTCAGCAAAACCCAAAACAATGATTACTCAGGACCTTACATGTTGGACAAAATGTGCTGACAAGAGACTATAGGCAAACACATCAAAAGTGGCAACCCTTGCAAGAAATTGTACAAGACTGGGCACCTTACTTACATTGTACAAGTTTGTGCCAACATGGTTTGCCACAGACACATTAACCAGCTTTTGGATGCAACAGCCTCACAGGTTCATTCCTTTCAAAACATTGCAGAGAATGTGGAAACTTTCCAATGCCCTGATGAGTATGAACTCATATCACCAGAATTTTCCTCTACAGCCACTAGTGTGACCGAATCAGAAACTGTTAAGTTGTCCAGTGCTCAGTCCTTATCTCAAAACGCAATGCCCCAAGTGAAAACGTTATCCTGAGTGTTTTCACAAACCGCCTGACAGACTGATCAATTTCTAGTATGATAACTAGCTGAAATAACTGTTATAACTACTTGCATAGTTAAATAAGTTATGCATTGTTATGTTTTCAATGTGTTCTTACTGGTAAATATAATGGTATGCAGCTTGAAGTGGGTACATAAATGCTGGAGGGGAGGAATTGTTGTTTATTGAGTTAGTAACAAATTGAGTATTCTGCAGTGACACACTCTTGTGGTGTATGTACTGTATGTGATTGTTGCAATGGTGCAGTAAAGACGTGTTCTAAGCAGGTCTGGTATTATTGTCTTAATTACTGTTGTGTAAGTGTACAAACATAACACACCGCTACCACAGCAGTTTGAGGACACAGTTTATGAGCGGATGTCACTGGCTTGTCCAGATTACCTATATAAGCAGCCTCCACCCGGTCAAGAAAAGGCATACAGAGTGCCTGCACCAGCTATTCTCTATCTAATACCCCCTGACCCAAGACAATTCTCCAGACTGACAATAGCTCTAGAAAACTTTGAGGATGCCACTGAGCAATTTACAAATCAGTTCCTTACTGACCACTTGAAGCTGGAAGAAGCACGTCTTGTGTCAGATTCATACAGTAATTCCAGATTTCCCTTTACAAATCCTGTGAGAGCACTGAACAAAATGTATGGCCAACCTCACCAGCTTGCTTTACAGTGAAATGAAGAAATGATGGATGGACGAAACATTCGTGGTGGAGACATAAATGCTTTTCATATGTTTGCACTCAATGTACGTTCCTTGGTCAGTATGCTGAAACAGTTGGGACAAAAGGGAAAGACTGAGCTGGAGTGTGGGTCACACATTTCCAGGCTGTGTGAAGCCAACTGTCTCATGACCTTAGAACTGGGTTTAAAAGGTACACACATTATACACTATTGGACTTCTCAGAATGGCTTGAGTATGAGCTCCAAGTATAGGAGGGACACACTGAGTACTGCCCACAAGTGCAGTTAGTGTAGAGGAAACAAATAAGAAGAAACTCCAAGCAAACAATCAGACCCACTGCCATCTTTCTGGGTACTGAGAAATCAATGACCACTCCAGCATTACCAGCCGATGAACAGAAACCACCTACCGCTAAGAGAGATTGCATAAGCTCTTGCTGTCCATACTGCTATAGCAACAGACATCCTCTGAGCAACTGTGAGAATCTAAAGGTGCTCACCAATGAGCAAAAAGTTAGCTAGATAAAAACACAAAACAGGTGCTGCCGCTCTGGACGTGGTCACCAAGCCCTATGCCAGGTTTGTAACCTTAAATACCTGGTGGCTTTACATGACATAAATGACCAAAGTAGAAAAAATCCTGTTCTATCCAGTGCAGTATTATACGTAGACCATCCCACTCGTGACAGTAAGATTTTGTTGAAGGTGACCAAAATTCTAATCAGGAATGGCAACAAAGCAATGTGGGTATATGGCGTCCTTGACGACAGGTCAGAGCGGACTATTATCATTCATGATGCAGTTCATAAGCTGAAACTGAAAGGAGGACTTAGTATTGCGCACAGTCAGGAAAGAGACAAAGACCATTCACGCGGCAGCTGTAAACTTCCCAGTTTCTTTGATGGAGAACCCTCGTAAGGTCTTCAGGATACGGAGCGCCTTTACTGCTGAAAGTCTGGGTCTTGCATAACACACTCTCCCAGTCAAGGTTCTACAGAATAGGTACAAGCACCTTACAGGCCTACCACTTCAACATCTTTACAAGGTGAAACCCGTTCTCCTTATTGGCTCTGACTGTAGGCCCACCAGGTGGCCCTGCGGCTGTGAAAACATGCTTGGGATGGACATAACAAGGTCCTGCTCAGGAAATTACCACCAGAAGATCCCCACAGCAGTGTTTCTTTACCAGTTTGAAACACATTGACAGCCTGTATGCTGATGTGGAAAAACTTTGGAAGGTAGACATCCTCCCATACCAGAGTGAGAAAGTTCTAACCAGATCATGGCAAGACCATGAGTCTATTCAGCTTCTCCAACTGAAAACTGTAAGAGTTGATGTTAAACTCTGAAATCTGGACTTTACTAGAACATATTAAGCTGCTTTGACACAATCTACATTGTAAAAAGCGCTATATAAATAAACTTCAATTGAATTGAATTGAATAATGGCATCCAGTGCTATGCAACTCCCCTATTATGGTTTAAGACCATGCCGTGCCTTCAGGAAAGAAGCTGTCCTACCACAACTAAGGGGAATTGAAAATCATCTGGGAAGGAAATCTGACCAAGCTGCAGCATAGCAGGATGAGATAACCAGGTTACGAGAAGCTAGCTACATAACTTACCCCAGAGCAGGTGCAGCAATCTAAGTAAAGCTGGTACATACCACATCATATGGCAGAGCACAATGAGAAGAACAGGGTTATGTTTAACTGCTCATTCACATACAAAGGGTACAGCTTATATGAGTTTTTGCTACCTGGACCAACACTCAGTCCTACACTCCTAGCAGTTCTACAGCGCTTTCGAGAACATTTCATCGTAGTTAGCAGTGATATCCAGTTCCACCAGGTGCACCTCCTGCAGGAAGATAAATCACTGCTGCGAATCATATGGAAAGACTTGCAGAAAGAAAAGACACCTGATGTTTATGAATGGCAGGTCCTCCCCTTTGGCACTACTTGTACGTAGTCCCCTGCTGTGCCACTTATGCTCTGCAGAAGCATATTCAGGACCAAAACGAGGCAAGGCCCCTACAGATCTCAATGGAGAAATCATTCTATGTTGATAAATGTCTTCAAAGGTTTGCTGTGCAGGCAGAGGTAAAGGATTGTGTAGACAGACTATGCAATGTATTAAGCTCAGGGGCTTTGAATTATGACAATGGGCAAGCAACGAACCATTAGTCATTAGCCACCTGCCTACAGAAGCTCAGTCACAAAGTAGTATTCGATGGCTCAGTGAAGGCCACTAGGACGCACAAGAGTCAACTCTTGGACTACACTGGCACTGTTTATCAGACACTCTTACCTACAAACCACACCAAACATCCCACACAGTACCCACTATCTGAAGCATCTATCATGTTCTAGCCAGCCAGTACGTCCTGCTTGATTAAATTATGTCATATAAAACATGAGCCAAAGTAATTGTGCAAAGACTATGGGACAAAAAACATTGAGTTCATGAAAAGCCTGGGAAAATGAGCTAAGTGATTTACAGTACATCAGCTGGCCACTGAGCTCAATCAACCCACCAGTTCAAGGCAGATTCGTATTTTCTGTGAAGCCTCAGAACAAGCATATGGTTCTGTAGGATACCTGAGAACTGAAAACCAAGAGGGCAGGGTGGAGGTAGCCTTTGTCACTGCATAATCCCACGTGGCTCCTAAAAAACAGCAAAGCATCACTTGCTTAGAACAATGTGCTGCGTTGATGGCCGTACTAGCCATTCCCTGTATAAGCTTTGCGGAGGATACTTCCACAAATATAATACTCTTTGTTTTGAGGAAAGCTGTAATACAATTTTGGCTTGTATATTTCATGTTAGTTATTAATATGTTTGCCTTAGTTCATTTACTTATAATTCATGTTAAGCTGTTTTCTGTATATTCACATATCTATTCTTTATAGGTATTAATTTTAGAACCACACACTCAAGTTGATGTAAATCAATAAAGGAAGATTTGGACCATTCTCTGGAGGGAGACTTTGTTGTCTTGAACTGCAACCTGTAGCCTTCAGCAAACCACATGAACTAGTACTAAAAGAAAGATCATTTACTACACTACTATACACAAAGATGAAAATAACTCATGGACGGCCTACAGTAAGTAAAACAACACACTAATGATGGTCTATTGGATTGAGATCTGGTGACTGTGGAGGCCATTTGAGTACAGTGAACTCATTGTCATGTTCAAAAAACCAGTCTGAGCTTGATTCGCGCTTTATGACATGGTGCGTTATCCTGCTGGAAGTAACCATCAGAAGATGGGTACACTGTGGTCATAAAGGGATGGACATGGTCAGCAACAGTACTCAGGTAGGCTGTGGCATTGACACGATGCTCAATTAGTACTAATGGGCCCAAAGTGTGCCAAGAAAATATCCCCCACACCATTACACCAACATCACCAGCCTGAACCATTGATACAAGGCAGGATGGCTCTATGCTTTTATGTTGTTGAAAATTTTGACCCTACCATCCGAATGTCACAGCAGAAATTGACCATCAGACCAGGCAACATATTTCCAATCTTCTATAGTCCTATTTTGGTGAGCCTGTGCAAATTGTAGCCTCAGTTTCCTGCCTGTTCTTAGCTGGCAGGAGTGGCACCCGGTTGAACATGTTGTGCAATCAGAGATGCTCTTCTGCATACCTCGCTTGTAACGAGTGGTTATTTGAGTTACTGTTGCCTTTCTATAAGCTCGAACCAGTCTGGCCATTTTCCTCTGACCTCTGGCATCAACAAGGCATTTGCGCCCACAGAACTGCTGCTCACTGGATATATTCTCTTTTTCGGACCATTTTCTGTAAACCTTAGAGAAAATCCCAGAAAAGTTGAAAGCTGAAAAGTCTACATTTTTCAAAATAGTCAAATAGTCAAGTCATTTTTCAATAATCTTTCACTGATCTAACAATTTTGTATGTATGCAAAAGTTTTTGTTTAATTCTAAGAAAACAGCCCAGTATACAATGTTTTTAGTTAATAAAATTATAATTAAAAAAAAAACTTAAAAACAAACAAAAAAAAAAAACTTGATTTTTCTGTTTATAATCAAATGGGTAACCTGTCCTGGATTGCGTTTTTGCCACTAAACCACACCCCCAGTTTCTGACTTTATCAATAAACACTTTTATGAGAATTGATGATGTCACTTCAGCTCAACTTTAAAGATATTTAATGTTATTAATGAGGATCTGTAAATTGATTATAGATTAGGACCATCATAATGAAAGTTTTGTGCATTTAATGCCTGAATTATGTTGCCATCAAACTCAGTAACAGCACAAAAAATTTTACATTGTTTCTTTGATGCTTTTTGTTATATAGTTAAAATGGTTAATAATTTCAAACATGGGTTTCACTAAATGGAAACCAAAAAAAAAAGAAAAAATGGAGAAAAATAAACATTGTTTAACTTTTAAGGCGTAAACATTAGAATAAACATTCATTTGATTTAGGCTTAATCAAGTCAAGTCAAGTCGTGCTTTATTGTCATTCCGCTACATGTGTGGACATGCAGAGGAACGAAATGTCGTGTCTCGCAGGACAACGGTGCTACATGGATTAATCATAAATACAAACATAACATTGAACATAAGAGCTATTATAAAAAAAAAACCTATGCATAACTAACATATAGAATAAAATACTTAAGCTATACACATAAGACAGGCTATACAAGTACTTTTTCGTAAGACTGAACAATGTTGTGCAGGATATTGTGCAAGAGGTATTTACGGTTGAAGCAAGCAGTGCAACATGATTGTGGTACATTTATAGTAAACATTGAGTCCTTGTAAAGTGGAGTTTAGATAAAGTGTCAGGTGCATAAGAGAGAAGAGTGTTTCTACAGGTGGTTTGTCAAGCCCACTTACCTGAATGAAGCACAATTTAAGATGCACAGTGTTTCCAAGAGACATGGAGTGATTAGGAAAGTGCCTATAGTGCAAATGTGCAACCTGGTGCAAGAGTCAGAGAGACGAGGGGGTGTCCTTCCACAGGTGGTTTGTTAAGCCCACTCATCTGTATGGGACATACTTAGAAATGCATGGGGAGGTTTCAGAGGGGGGTAAGTTGACTGGAGTTGAGGGCTCTAACAGCCTGTGGGAAGAAGCTGTTGAGTAGTCTAGCCAAGCAGGCTTTAATACTTCGAAACCTTCCTGATGACAGCAGCTGAAAGAGACTGTGGAAGGGGTTAAGTCTTTTACAATACTGCTAGCTTTGCTGGAGCACTGTGAGAGGAAAATGTCCTGAATGGAGGATAGAAGGGCACCAATGACCTTTTCGGCGGTGTTCACTGTGCGCTGGAGGGTCTTGCGGTCGGCAGCACTGCAGCTCCCATACCAGACAGTGATGCACCTAGTCAGCACATTCTCAAAGGTTCCCCTGTAGAATGTGGTGAGGATGGGTGGAGGGAGACTTGCTCTTTTCAGCCGGTGGAGAAAGTGTAGGTGTTGTTGTGCCTTCTTGGAGAGGGATGTGGTATTTGTAGTCCAGGTCAGATCCTCTGTGATGTGCACCCCAGGAATTTAGTGCTGCTGACTCTCTTGACAGTCGAGCTGTCGATGGTCAGTGGGGGGTGGTCAACGGAGTTTCTCCTGAAGTCCAACACAACCTCCTTTGTCTTCTCTACATTGAGGGAGAGGTTGTTAGTGGCACACCATTCTGCCAGCTGTGCCACTTCCCTTCTGTAGTGCGTTTAATCTTTGTTGCTGATGAGACCTACCACTGTTGTGTCATCGGCGAACTTGATGATGTTGTTAGAGCTGAACTTAGCAGTGCAGTCGTGGGTCAGCAGCATGAAGAGTAGTGGGCTGAGCACACAGCCTTGTGGTGCACCTGTGCTCAGTGTGGTAGTGCTCGAGGTGTTGCGGACTGACTGGAGTCTTCCAGTTAAAAAGTCCAGGATCCAATTGCAGAGGGAGGTGTTAAGGCATTGCTGGTTGAGTTTTTTAATGAGCTGTTGTGGGATTATTTTGTTGAATTCTGAGCTGAAGTCGATGAACAGCATTCTAACATAAGAGTTTTTATTTTCTAAGTGGGTAAGAGGCAGGTGGAGGGTGGAGGAAACTGCGTTGTCCGTAGAGCGGTTTGGACGGTATGCAAACTGGAGCGGGTCGAGTGTATTTGGGAGGCTGGTCTTGATATTGTGCATGACTAACCTCTCAAAGCACTTCATCATGATTGGAGTCAGTGCTATGGTACGGTAGTCATATAAACAGGACACAGATTATTTCTTTGGCACTGGTATCTGGGAGGGGTGCGTCATCTGTGTGGTCTGTGGTGGGGGCTTGTAGTCCGTTTCTTGGCTGTCTGTGAAGTGATTATTGATTTTTTGCGCGTATGACCGCTTTGCATTCCTGATGCCATGGGACAGGTTGGCTCTTGCTGTTTTGAGGGCTGCTTTGTCTCCTGATCTGAAGGCTTCATCTCTGGTCCGAAGCAGCCCACAGACCTCTGCTATCATCCACGGCTTCTAGTTTGCACATGTGGTCATGGTTTTGGTTATTGTAACATCAATGCACTTTTTGATATAGGCATTGATAGTTTCAGTATATTCATCCAGGTCTGTGTGGTTGTTGTGTGTGACTGCCTCTTTAAACATGTTCCAGTCTGTGCACTAAAAGTCTTGTAGTGTTACTGTAGCATTTTCTGGCCAGATTGTGATGGATTTCTGAACTGGTTTGGTGAGTTTTAGAAGTGGCTGGTATGCTGGCATTAGCATAACAGAAATGTGGTCCGAGTATCCGAGGTGGGGGCGGGGCTCGGCTTTATACGCGTTCTTGTTTGTTGTGTAAACAAAGTCCAACGTGTTGCTTCCCCTTGTTGCAAAGTTCACATGTTGGTAAAACTTTGGCAACACTGACTTCAAGTTTGCATAATTGAAGTTGCCGGCTATTATGAAAAATGCTCCCGGGTTATTTGTTTGCTGCTCTCTGATGGGATTGTACAGCTCGTGAAGCATGTCCTTTGTGTTTGCGCTCGGTGGGATGTAAACCACAATGGTAATTACAATGGCCGTGAACTCCCGTGGCAAATAAAATGGGCAGCACTTCACGAGCATAAACTCCACCAGTGATGAACAGTGTTTTGTCACTACCAGAGTACTTTTGCACCATTCTTTTTATGTTATCACACAAGCCTCCCCCGCGGGTCTTACCAGACAATGTTGTATCTCTGTCTGTGCGGTAGCATGTTAGCCCGTGTAGTTCAATGAGTCCGGGATGTTGTCCTTTAGCCATGTTTTAGTGAAAACAAACACATAACAATCCCTTGCCTCATGCTGTGTAGATCTGGTAAGTTGTATTATGTCCAGTTTGTTAAACAAAGGCCTCTTATCTTCTCAGCCGTCGCTGGTGGGAGTTTATGTATGTTTCCGCTGCCGATTTCCAAAAGGCTTTGGTGATCATAGATGTATATTTTGTGGATTTCCTTGTGAATCTGGGGTAAACTGACAGTATTTGAGGTTGAACTGACGACATTAAAAGACATAAAAGCACCATTTTGTGGGCTGCTAGGGCTGCGTCTGGACGTGCCACCATCTTGGATCGAGGAAAAAAATAAATCATAAAGGTATGGTAATAGTAGTATGGTTTGTAGTGTGAAAAGTGCACAAAAAAAAAGCAAGTGCGAAAATGCTCTCCTTCCTTTGGTGGACAGAAGTTCTGTGTTTTGCCACATAAAGTGTAACGTGTTATAAAAGACTGGTTCAGTATTAGCTGCAGTAAATAAAAGATTTCATGTGACTAGTAGCATTTAATAAATCACATAACTTAAAGGGATAGTTCACCCAATAATGAAAATGTATTCGCTATTTACTCTCTTTCAAGTGGTTCCAAACCTTTATGATTTTCTGTCTTCTGCAGATATTTTGAAGAGAACTGAAAACCTGTAACTGTTGACTTTCATGGTAGGAAAAACAGATACTACTGAAGTCATTTGTAACAGGTTTCCAAAATATCTTATGTTGTGTTTGACAGAAGAAAGAAACTCTTTGAAACAAGGGTAAGTAAATATCTGCATTGGCAGCAGGCTGAAAGTTTTATGGCCTCAAACAAATGCCTGGAGAAACCATCCGTTCTTATGGTGTTAGTGAGGCCAGCAGGGGGCACTTAACCAGTGGTCTGTGAGTCATAATGCCCCAGTAACGTGAAAAGGACACTATACTGTCGTGAGCGCTGTCTTTCGGATGAGACATTAAACCAAGGTCCTGACTCTCTGTGGTCATTAAAAATTCCATGGCACTTCTCGTAAATAGTAGGGGTGTAACCCCGGTGTCTTGGCCAAATTCCCTCCATCATGACCTCCCAATCAACCCCACCCATGAATTGGTTCTATCACTGTCTCTCCACTCCACCAATAGCTAGTGTGTGGTGAGCACACTGGCTCCGTTGTCCTTTGGCTGCCGTTGCATTATCCAAGTGGATGCTGCACACTGGTGGTGGTGTGGAGAGACCCCCCCTCATGATTGTGAAGCGCAGGATGTGAAAAAACATGTTCAAGATTTGGTATCTCAGGTATTCACGGAGAAAGCTGTAGTCAGTGGGCATTCCCAGCCGTGATTGTAATTAAGAATCAATTAATAATGAGTCTTATCAAGAATTAATAGTGTACGCTTTTGCTGCGACTACAGAAGGTTAAATAAAGTGACTTGCAAAGATGCTTTTTTAAAGATGCTCTCCCTTGTGTGGAGGAATCACTAGATGCTTTAGGAAATGCACAGCTGTTCTCCACTCTTGATCTTACCTCTGGGTATATCCAAGTTGCGATGAGCAAGGAGGATAGAGAACAGACAGAGGTAACCACCCCCTTTACATTATTTGAATGGACCAGTATGCCATTCAGGGTCTGTAACACACCTGCGACCCTCCAGAGTCTGATGGGGTGGTGCTTGGAGATTAACCTTTGACATACTGCTCATCTACCTGGGTGACATTATTGTTTTTCCAGTAAATGGCAAAAGTAATTGTCAAAGACTGGGAAATAGTGTTCAACTGATTGAGAGAGCATGGTTTGAAACTAAAACCCAGCAAGTGCGTCCTTTTGAAACCCAAGGTGAAATTCTTGGGTCATTTAATATCCTCCCAGGGAATAAACGTAGATGGAGAGAAAACTCAGGTGTTGTCTTTGTGGATCAGAGAAGAACAACAGAAATTACAGTGCTTTTAAACTAGAGTTGCTAGCTCTAAAATGAGCTATAAAATTGAAAGAATATTTGCTCTACTCAAAGTTCTCTGCGATTAAGGATTACAACTCTTTGACAGAGCTATCACTGGCCAATGATGAGTAAGAATGTTCAAAGCTGAATCCAGGAATACAAGAGATGTGCTCTTGTAAAGGATATATTTCCTAAAATAAGAGCTCAGATGACGTGCACTAATGTATCTGCATCACTGGAAGTCCTCGCTATAGATTATACATTCTTGGAGGAATCTGTGGGAGGATAGGAAAATGTTCTCGTCTTAACTTATGTTCACTCGTTTCACAGTGGCAGTGCCAATAAGAAATCAGGCTGCAAAAACACCTCTGCAAAAAACACCTCTGCAAAAGCCCTTGTGCAGCATTGGTTTATTCATTATGGCTGTCCTGCATGACTACACTCTGACCAAGGTCGATGTTTCTAAGCTAACATCAAAGAACTGTGTAAAGTCTATGGAATCGGAAAGAGTCGCACAAACCTGTATCACCCGCAGGGTAACTCCCAGTGTGAAAGATTCAATAGAACCATGCATGACATGCTGAGAACGTTACCCCCAGAAAAGAAAAGTAATTGGAAACAGTATCTGCCTGAGTTGGTTATGGCATACAATAGCCGAGTCCACACTTCAACTGGCTATTCGCCATTTTACTTAATGTTTGGTAGAAATGCCCGAATGCCAATGGATATATTTAACCGAAGAGACATGGGAGGACAGTGAAGTTGACTGGGTGAAAAACCATCATGACCAATTGAAGACTAACCATGTTGAAGTAGCTAACTCTGCAGCACGAGAAGCTTCAAGAAGAAGAAAAAGAGCCTTTGATCGCAGATTCCATAGTGCACTTATGAGACCTGGTGACCGTGTTCTGTTACAAAATCATTCACATAGGAGGAGGAATAAGATACAAGATCATTGGGAACCTTTGCCTTACGTTGTTGTGAAACAGAATCACACAGGCATTCCAGTTTACATGATTTGTGAGGAAAGAGAAAGGGGGTCCATGTAAAGTTGTACACAGAGATCAACTTAGACATGGATCTAGAGCCCACACAGATCAGGCACACATTGATTCGGAAGATCACAATGTTCTTGCAATCCCTGTTACATTTACACCAGCTACGCTTCCAGACACACAAGGTAGAAGGGAAAGTGGGCATGAATCAGACACAGGTACCAGAGAACATGATAATGGAATGTCAGAAGATTCAGTAGAGCAGTCTGTAATTTCAAGTGGTTCTGAAGCTGAAAGTGAAAACGAAAGCATTCCTGAACCTAGACGTTCACAGTGTTTGAACAAAGGTACTTTACCTGTTAGGTACTGATTATGTCTTGAAATAAGCTTACGCAACACTTGAAACTTTAAGATTTTGAAAGTCTCTTTTAATGTGTATCTTTATCTACTGATTGAAAACATTTTATTGTTGTACTGATGTTCACACAAGTGTTTACCTGCTATTCTCTGTTTTTTATTTATCAGAACTGAGGCGCTGAAAGGAGGTCCGGTGGTATGGCAGGGTTTAGTATGGGGAAATTTATGGAATCTACAAATTCGATTATAAGAGAACTTGTATTTTGAAATCTGACAAGGGGGCTTGAGAAAGAGTTGTGAGAGCAGTGGTGAGCTTATGAAGAATGTGCCGTGAAGAATGTGTTTTTTTACTTTATATTTTTTAAAATTTAGACTGATGACATGCATCAAAGCTAAATCACGTTGCTTCCAAGTCTCCGTACGGTTTAACAAGCCGGTTTAACAATTAGTGACGCAGCAAGTTTTCAGGATTGTGGCCTCGTTGGATTGTGCTATATCTTTCAGGATCACGAGCAGTACCGCCGCTCCCTATACGCAGAGTACGCAGGTTGCGTATGGCACTAACTCCGGAGGGGGGCACCATCTCGGTTGCTAAAAATAAATATTAATTTAGTAATATCAACATGAACTGAGTGTAAATAAAAAAATATATATTGATAATATGTTGATAAATTCATTTAAAAATGCATTTCATGGCGAACGCAAAAAAACGTGACATAATTTTTTTCCTGTGTTTGCGCACTTCGGCCCACTTACGTTTGTGGCTGCTAGCAGCATATGATTATACTTGATGCAAGTTACAACTCTATGCCCTGGAAAAGATAACAGCAGTCTGGAGCCGAGAAGAGGAAAAAAGTACAAGATGAATCCCGTGCATCACTTTTTCAACTTATGTCCATGAATCTAGAAAACATATTTTTGGTTGTTCAAGTAAATTAGTGAGGCTAATTAAGGTTTAACTTTGCCACAACTCCGCCAAATCTGCCTGATTTTTTGTTGTTTACGTTCAGTTTCTTGCTTTGCTGCTATGCATTGTGTATTTGAACTATGGACATGTTTTATGACTTTGTAATAAATCAATCCGTTTGCCCCTCTTCCCCATGTTGATGCTAATTACACAAACTCAGTTGTTATTATTAATATTTATAACTTGTGCAATACTTACAATTCTGTTTGCACACCAGTTACATACACATGCACTGCAAAATTATTTCACTGTATGTATTATGTATTATAATTCAGTGTCGTTAACTTTGCTTATTGTTTCGTCTATTTCTACATTTCTTATTGCAGCTGTTCTCTCTGAGAGCTGCCAAGTTCTTTAGTCTTTACATCCATGGATTTTTTGTTTTTAATAGGCCAGTTTTTTTATTTTTGTACATTACTATATAAAATAACAAAGCTAATATTTTGTAATTTCTAAAAAGATCAATATCATAAAATTACTGTAAGCCACAGGCCATAAACCATTTTTTTATTGCATGGATTCCATAATGTTTACATTTGTCTTATTGTTAACAATAAGTTTTTGTTTAAAAGTACACTCATTAATACTTAAAAAAGGCAAATGTCTTTGATTTATACTGACAGCCAATTTTCAGTCACCATAGATTATAGTGCAAAGTAAATCCACATTTTGGTTGTAGTTTGTAAACATTATGAAGACTGCTTGTCTAGCCAATTGTCTTAATGGTATGTCATTGGCATGAGTTTTTCTTTAAATGACTAATTTCTTCTGCATTGTACATACAATTTGTCACAAAAGAAGATGAGGTGGCCTGATCCAGCACTGCTCCAGAGGCACAAGCAGCTGCACAGACAGACACAGGATGCAGCCCTAAGGACTGTCCATCTATACAGGTTCAGCGAGGGTTTTAATTCTTTATCTTTTGTAAATGTTTGAAGTTGGGAATGCTTCTGCAGAAGACATGTCAGTAAATATTTTAATGTAAACTATTTTATAATGTAAATATTTGAATGTTTAAGTATAATTTTGATTATTAATTAGTATAATTAATATTTAAATAAATACATGTTTTTAAATACATGTGTGTTTGTGTGTGTCCGTGTGTATTTTTGTTCCTCTGTGGGGGCACCACAGTAAAATTTTGCTTAGGGCAATTGTTGGGGATCAAAGAGTTAAGAGAACATTACCCTGCCGTTCCTCTCCGTCCTGGACTCAATGGTGGTGATGTACAATAATTTGTAAATTTTTCCTTGAATGTTGATACACCTTTTCTTTTTAAGTATAAAAACTAGTATAGAAACTCTCGTTTGAGAAATTGTGGACTGTAAGTTTTTTCACAGAGACTCATTTTTGTTTTCCAGTTTATGGACATTTTGATTCGTTAATGGACTGAGTATATTTTTTCCTGAGTTTTCAAAGTGATCTCTTCCCAATTTGAGGTGAACTCAGGTGGGACCATCTCACCTATCCTGTTAGATTCTGGGAGGGTGGGCTTCTACAGTTTTCTTCACACTCACATACACACTTCAGGCAACCACCGTGAAAAAGATAAATCCTGAAGCCCACCTCACCTTATTTGTTGCTCCATATAGCAACTGTAACAACTATGGGGGGGGACATGATGAAACAGGAACATGGGATTTAACAAAAGGACGGGTTTATTGAACAAACACTTACTAGATACAGTCACTGGATTAGACAGGACACACAGACACATAAATACTAGGGGAGAGGATTAAACTGATGAGACACAGAGGATGAACACAGGTGAGACTAATGAACACTGAACATGGCGGGAAAAACAGAACAAAGGGAGCACATGATAACAACAAAAGCACATGGACACGACAGAACACTGACAGCAACATGATAGACACCCACATATAACCACTTGTTATACTGAAACCTAAAGCATTGGGTGAGGGGACTAGGATCCTCTTGCTCACTCAGTCTTCCTTAGTCTAGGGTTTAATACCTGCCCCACAAGGCGGTGGCATATTCCCCTTCGCCACATAAGGGTGTACCCCTATTTGGGGGATTCTATTCAAATGAACATTTGTTCCCCATAGACAGAACCTCTCAGATTTAACATTCCACTCTTTACAAATTCCATTGTTGTTGCACACACCCCTCCCTGGAGGAGATTCTCTCTTGGTCTGACTATTAAAGAAAGTGTCAAGTAGTTCAGGGCATGATTCTGTAGCCAGATCAGCCCATGGTGTGGAGGGCTCATGCTCCATACTATGTATATTTTTGAAGTCAGGTATACATATTTTGATCTTAGATTTATCTTTGAGAATTTGATATCTTGCATTGATTGTTTTTATTGACTGAATAATTGGCATAATACACATTTACCTGACTATTAATTTATTATGTTTGAACAGTCTGTGTACCATGTAATTAGTAGTTAGTAGTGCTGTATTCCTTTTTCTGCATCTTTTGAATTAGGTTAGTAACAGACTAAAGTCCAGTTGAGATGGAGCATTGGGCACACTTACTGTATCTTTAGAAATCGGACTCTTGATATTGATTCAAGTGTAGTACTTAGATGGAAAAGGAGTTATTTCTGTCTAAGGCAATATGTTCAACTTACCTAGAGAGGGTGCCTGAACTATGTCTAATACTAATGTTGTTCTGTTAGAGTGTAGGCCTGAAAAATACACTGTGACGGTTACATATACATATTGGACCCATACACTAATATGCATACACTTTCAAACATGTTATGATTGCCAGCAAACAAACATGAATACACAGATCTGTGTTTTGCTGTCAGTGTATTGTGCATGTGTGCTTGTTTAATGTGAATACGTTTTTATGTATTTATTTTATTGTCTACTGCGTAAGGTTATCACTGTGTTTATGTACCATTTCAATACAAAACCAATTCAAACAATATCCCATATCATCTTTCCATAACTCACTTAAATAACCACAGACACCGTAGAAGGATTACATACACTCACCGAAATCCACTATTTTAAACCTGTTTAGATTGCAACCTAGGACATTTACAATATTTTTTTCACCATCCATTCAGAGTGGTGATTTTGGAGTGTCATCAACAGGGTCACGACCTCATGGCCAGTGATAAAACAGATTTTTCTGGGGTTTATATTCAATTCAATTCAAGTTTATTTGTATAGCACTGTTTACAATAATCATTGTTTCAAAGATGCACATTATTGCATTACAATCAAATTAAGTTAAAGTTACAAAGTTATTATATAAAGACATAGTTAACCTGCAATTTTATAGCATATAGGTAATGTCTGTGTACATGTTTAATGAAGTGTATTTGTGTATAAGGAAGGGATGCACGATATATCGGTGGCCATATTGATATCAGCCAGTAAATGCTCTTTTTAATGTTATCGTTATCGGTCAGATATCAAAATAAGACTGACATCTTTAAGCCGATAGATTATGTAATTGTACAGAATAGCCTGCCACACGCATGTGGTTCGAGCTTGTACAGACTTGTCTAGTGCTTTAATAACTCAGTAAGTAACCATTTTCCTTATCATTGTACAGTCGTGGCCAAAAGTTTTGAGAATTACATAAATATTGGGAATTGGAAAAGTTGCTGCTTAAGTTTTTCATTCAGTCATTCATTTTCATTTTGGCTTAGTCCCTTTATTAATCTGGGGTCGCCACAGCGGAATGAACCGCCAATTTATCCAGCATATGTTTTACGCAGCGGATGCCCTTCCAGCTGCAACCTATCACTGGGAAACATCCACACACACCCATTCACACATACACTACGGACAATTTAGCTTACCCAATTCACCTATACCGCATGTCTTTGGACTTGTGGGGGAAACTGGAGCACCCGGAGGAAACCCACACCAACACATGGAGAACATGCAAACTCCACACAGAAATGCCAACTGACCCAGCCGAGGCTCGAACCAGCGACCTTCTTGCTGTGAGGCGAACGTGCTACCCACTGCGCCACCGTGAGGCCTGCTTAAGTTTTTATTATAGCAATTTGCATATACTCCTGAATGTTATAAAGAGTGATCAGATGAATTGCATAGCCCTTCTTTGCCATGAAAATTAACTTAATCCTGAAAAAAACTTTTCACTGCATTTCATTGCTGTCATTAAATGGACCTGCTGAGATAATTTCAGTAATCGTTTGTTAACTCAGGTGAGCACAAGGTTGAGATCATTATGTCAGGCTGATTGGGTTAGAATGGCAGACTTGACATGTTAAAAGGAGGGTGATGCTTGAAATCATTGTTCTTCCATTGTTAACCATGGTGACCTGCAAAGAAACACATGCAGCCATCATTGCATTGCAAAAAAATGGCTTCACAGGCAAGGATATTGTGGCTACTAAGATTGCACCTAAAACAACAATTTATAGGATCATCAAGAACTTTAAGGAAAGAGGTTCAATTCTTGTTATGAAGGCTTCAGGGCATCCAAGAAAGTGCATCATAAGCCAGGATCGTCTCCAAAAGAGGATTCAGCTGCGGGATCAGAGTGCCACCACTGCAGAGCTTGCTCAGGAATGGCAGCAGGCAGGTGTGAGCACATCTGCACGCACAGTGAGGTGAAGACTTTTGGAAGATGGCCTGGTGTCACAAAGGGCAGCAAAGAAGCCACTTCTCTCCAAAAAAAACCATCAGGGACAGATTGATTTTCTGCAAAAAGTATGGCGAATGGACTGCTGAGGACTGCGGCAAAGTCATATTCTCAGATGAAGCCCCTTTCTGATTGTTTGGGGCATCTGGAAAAAGGTTTGTCTGGAGAAGAAAAGGTGAGCGCTACCATCAGTCCTGTGTCATGCCAACAGTAAAGCATCCTGAGACCATTCATGTGTGAGGTTGCTTCTCATCCAAGGGAGTGGGCTTACTCACAATTTTGCCCAAAAACACAGCCATGAATAAAGAATGGTACCAAAACACCCTCCAACAGCAACTTCTTCCAACAATCCAACAACAGTTTGGTGAAGAACAATGCATTTTCCAGCACGATGGAGCACCGTGCCATAAGGCAAAAGTGATATCTAAGTGGCTCGGGGACCAAAAGGTTGAAATTTTGGGTCCATGCCCAGGAAACTCCCCAGAGCTTAATCCCATTGAAAACTTGTGGTCAATCCTCAAGAGGTGGGTGGATAAACAAAAACCCACTAATTCTGACAAACTCCAAGATGTGATTATGAAAGAATGGGTTGCTATCAGTCAGGATTTGGCCCAGAAGTTGAGAGCATGCCCAGTCGAATTGCAGAGGTCCTGAAAAAGACTGCAAATACTGACTCTTTTCATAAATGTCACGTAATTGTCGATAAAAGCCTTTGAAACGTATGAAGTCCTTGTAATTATATTTCAGTACATCACAGAAACAACTGAAACAAAGATAAATGTGAAAACTAATATTTGTGTCATTCTCAAAACTTTTGGCCACAACTGTAGGTATATTTAATAAAGTGTCATCATGTATTTTGGTTTAAATTTCCTCATGTGTAAACATAAAATAGCAGTGGTGCACACGTGCTAAACAACCCGTTGGGTTGTTTATAATCTAATAAGATTATTTGTTCTTATCAACACATTGCCCATCATGTGTTGTTGATGTAAGATTGTATTCTGTTTGATCAGCATATTTATAATGATTATAATGAGCACACGTGATGGCTATCACCGAACACACATAGTGATCTGACAAAGCCCTCACAGTAGCCGCACTGCTCTGATTAATGAATATGTTTTATTAATGAATATGCTATTTAACATATATGCTACTTGGATATAAATGAGGGTGGGTTTTTTTGTTCATTTTTTAACATAATTTCTAAATGTATTTAATAAACTTTTAACTTTTTTTATTTATTTAATTATACTTCAGTAAACAACAGTGGGGCCTCACGGTGGCGCAGTGGATAGCACGTTCGCCTCACAGCAAGAAGGTCGCTGGTTCGAGCCTCGGCTGGGTCAGTTGGCGTTTCTGTGTGGTTTGCATGTTCTCCCCGTGTTGGCGTGGGTTTCCTCCGGGTGCTCCGGTTTCCCCCACAAGTCCAAAGACATGCGGTATAGGTGAATTGGGTAAGCTAAATTGTCCGTAGTGTATGAGTGTGAATGGGTGTGTATGGATGTTTCCCAGGGATGGGTTGCGGCTGGAAGGGCATCCGCTGCGTAAAACATATGCTGGATAAGTTGGTGGTTCATTCCGCTGTGGCGACCCCAGATTAATAAAGGGACTAAGCCGAAATGAAAATGAATGAATGAATAAACAACAGTGCGGCATGGGAAAGGGTTTAAAAGGTCACTTCAGGTCCAGGCAGTTATCCTTGGGACTCCCGCAAAACCGTTAGGCCTATATATGTTTTTAAAAATGGAATAAAGCAAATGGAATTGGCATTTATCTACGCAAAGAAGAAACAAAAATGCAAGTTCCTTTTAGGCCTCATCGCCTGCGAGTGCTGTTTCTCCTTAATGAAGGCGTTTTCTCCATGTTTAGTGACATCATTGTTGCTGCTACGATTGCCTCGTTGTGTGTGTTTGGAGCTCCGTCGCGTAGATTCGAAATTTCCATTGGCATAGATACAATTAAATCTACTTTAAAACGTTCTGTCTCTCGAGCATCCGCCTGTGGCTTGTAGCTTTAGCCTGCTAGCACCGCCAGCCAGCTAAAGCTACCAACTTCCTCTACTTACTGTCTCACTTACTGTCTTTGCTCTTCACCCTGTACAATGTCACTTGCGTGTCTATCCTTGAGTGCAGGAGAAGCAACGGTGGAGGCGTTGGAGCTGGAGCTAGAAGCAGTGAACAGCCAGATCCGCAACCTCGAGATGAAGCAGGCACAGCTCCGGAAACAACGGGCCCTGCTCAATGTTCCACGGACTGCGGCTCGCTCATCTGAGGTAAGTGTGCGATACAATCTTAACACTCCGTCCACCTCAACCCCGTGTGTTTCTCTGTCCAGTCCCAGCGCACCGAAGCTGCGGTTTGTTCAGGGGTCGGTCACGCTGGCACCTGGCTACCGTGGTCCCTGGGTGCAGCCACGTAAGGTGAATACCAGGGGCAGAAAGTCTCCTCCTCCTGTGTTCAAGATGCCCACGGAGAACTGCTTCACTCCCCTCTGCAAGACGGGTCGCGATGTGGCAGTCATCGGTGACTCCATCGTTTGCCACGTCCGCGCTGCTTCCACTAAAGGTACCAACGTACGCATTCACTGCTTTCTCTGTGCTCGTGTTAAGGATGTTTCTGCTAGGGTACCCGCTATCCTGAGCACTGGCAAGAGCATCGGAGCTGTCGTTCTCCACGTGGGGACGAATGACACCAAGCTGCGGCAGACGGAGATCCTGAAAAGATACTTCAGGAGCCTGATCGAGACGGTTCGACGCACCTCGCCCGCCACACAGATCATCGTATCTGGACCGCTTCCTACTTACCGCAGGGGAAATGAAAGGTTCAGTAGACTTTTTGCTCTGAATGAATGGCTTTAAATAAGGTGGAAAGAACAGAATTTGCTCTTTGCCAATAACTGGAATCTTTTCTGGGAGCGTCCTAGGCTTTTCTGTCCTGATTTTTTCCCCCAGCAGAGCTGGAGCTGAACTCCTGTCAGACAACATCTCCAGGATGCTTCGTTCTGTCTGACTAGTAAGTGAAAATTCACATTTTAGCCATATAGACTATTGCTCGTCACACTTAAATCACTGTAATGCATACCAGGCTAACCCTATAGAGACTGTGTCTGTTCCTTGTATTATTAGTTTAAGAAATAAACTTACTATGTGCTCCAGAAAAAATCTATTAAGAATCAAACCAGAAAAACTGCAAAAAAGTGAAAATAGACGTTTTATTAAGCTTGGTCTCCTAAACATCAGGTCACTAGCACCTAAAGCACTTATTATAAATGAAATAATAACAGACAATAATCTTAATGCACTCTGTCTCACTGAAACCTGGCTGAAACAAAATGACTATATTAGCTTAAATAAAGCAACTCCTTCAGGATTCTTATATAAGCATGTGGTTTGTCAGACTGGTCATGGTGGTGGAGTTGCATCAATCTTTAGTGATACTCTTAACGTTAATCAGAGAAACGGACTTATGTTTAACTCTTTTGAAGTATTGGCATTTAATGTTTTGCTTCCGGATATTAGAAAAAAAACTATGTTATCTCTTGCTTTAATCATCATATATAGACCCCCAGGACCCTATGTCAATTTTCTAAAAGAGTTTTCTGATTTTATTTCTGACTTACTAGTTAAAACTGATAAAATACTAATTGTAGGAGACTTTAACATACACATAGATATCACTAACGATACATGAGGGCTCGCGTTTACAGATTTACTACAATCACTTGGGATAAAGCAAAACGTTGTTGGTCCAACCCATCGCTTAAAGCATACATTAGATCTAATTTTGTCCCATGGAATTGAGGTCATTGATGTAGACATTATACCACAAAGTGATGACATAACAAATCACTACCTCTTATTATATAAGCTGTGTTTACCTGAAATTAGCAGATCTGCACGGATATATCGTCCTGGTACAACTATCGTCCCATCCACTAAAGACGAATTTACAAATAACTTACCTGATCTCTCACTATTTCTAAATGTACCCGTGAACGCAAATGACCTTGATTTAGTAACCAGCAGGATGGATATCATCTTTACTAACACACTAAATACTGTGGCACCCATTAAATCAAAAAAGGCTAGAGAGAATAAAACTACACCATGGTATAATAGTCATACTCGCGCTCTTAAAACAGCAACTCGTGCCCTGGAACGTAAGTGAAAAAAAACTAAATTAGAGGTCTTTAGAATCATGTACAAAGATAGTATGTCCAGCTATAAAAGGGCTCTAAAATCCGCCAGGGCTGAGCATCTCTGCAAACTGATAGAAAATAATCATAACAATCCTAGATTCTTATTTTACACTTATGTACATTCTTATTTGGTAAATTAACAAATAATTGGTCATCTTTGGAACAAAATATCCCTCCGCAAATTAGTAGTGATGACTTCATGAATTTCTTCAGTGATAAAATAGAAGGCTTCAGACAGAAAATAGAAGATGTTAAACTTTCTGCACCACATTATACTTCAGATTCATTAAACATTCCACTGAATCAATTTAATCTACAGTGCTTCAAAATGCTAGAACAGGAAGAGCTAGATAAACTTATAAATGGTTCTAAACTAGCTACATGTATGTCAGACCCAATTCCAACAAAATTACTGAAAGAGTTGCTACCTGTAGTAGGAGAACCTTTTCTTAATGTTATTAACTCTTCTTTATCTTTAGGCCATGTTCCAAATCCTTTCAAGCTGACTGTTATTAAGCCTATTATTAAGAAACCACAACTGGACCCCAGCAACTTGATGCATGAGTGTGCTCCACACAGGTGAGCTGGCTTGACAACCACCTGTAGAACACACTCCTCCTGTCTTAATACACCAGACATTGTGTTAGAAACTCTCATATGCTTTACATGTTTGTTTATATAACTGCTATTTTCATCTATAACAATCCATTTTTTGCATCTCGTTTAAATACACTATGAACAGCAGCTATGCTAAATTTTTTTTTTAATTTTCTATTTCCACCTGGGGAAACTCATCCCGAGGCCGCTACAGACTATGCAGCGCCATTGATGCGATCCTAGACCTGTGAAGAGATGATCCAAAGGTATCCTGGACCAGGCCGAATCCCGAGCTGATGCTGTGATGGTCATGGAGGACTGGAGTGCATGAGACTGATTTCTGGAAGGCCACTGTGACAAACAGCGCTTGATCCTGTGGGCCAGCCTGACCTCCCACACCTGCAGCTTCCACGATGGACGTCCAGCTTCCCAAGCCTCCGGCGCCTAGACTGCAGCTCCACACAGGAAGTTTGGCCAGAAGAAAAATGATTGTGCCCAACAGAGCCTGGTTTCTCTCGAGGTTTTTTTTTCCCTTTACTTCGTCACGTGGTGAAGTTTTTTTCCTCGCCACTGTTGCCACTGGCTTGCTCGGATCGGGACTTGTGGAGCTGCGCTTTGGTGGATTTTCTCTTCAGTATTTGAACTTTAAGCAGTGAAACTTAAACCACACTGAACTGAACTGAACTAAACTGAACTTCAACTCTGAAATCTGGACTTTACTAGAACATGTTAAGCTGCTTTGACACAATCTACATTGTAAAAAGCGCTATATAAATAAACTTTAATTGAATTAGTCCAGTTGAGAACGAAGCGACTTCATATCTGATCATCATCATCATCAGTAGGCTTATAGTCAACAAGATCACATTTGTATTTGCTAACACAATGTTGCGCTTGGCACAAAAACATTACCTTGTTTTTTATTTTCTCATAAGAACTAGTTTCATTTTAGACACAGCACTGCTGTTTTTAATAATCTGTTGAATAATTAATTATGAATAGAAAAATACAATTTATACTTTATTTTAATATAATCTAATTTGTGCCACTTAAGTCAAATTATTTTTATTGCTAAATTCTTTATCCACTGTTTCTGGGTGTTCTAAAAGAAAATTTTGTAATGACTTCCGGAATCTAAATTCCAACTGCCAACACCTGTCACCTCATCAGCACTGATCGCCACCTGCAGCTCATTAGGAAGGGAGCATATAAACAGAGAAAGAGGAGCCACAGAATGCTTCTTTCTCTCTGTTCCCAGCAGATAGCAGTGTCTAGACCAGCGCCTCACTCTTCTACCAAAGACCCAGCACTTCACCAGCCCAGAGGATTTCTACCTGCACGGCTTCCCTCTCCTCACCTCCTTACCTGTCACTGTAAATAAATCACCCTCCTGAACTGTATCTGTCTGTCTGTCTGTCTGCTCATGTTTTATCCCTGGTCTCGCCACATTATATATTTAATATATAAATAAATGACGTTACTAAGGGAGATACTTTTTTTTTTCAATAACGAGTAATCAAATTAATTACTGTTTCCCTCGTTATAATGCTGTTACCGTTACAGACAATAAAATGTGTGCTACTATAATAGAGAACACTGAAGCAGTTTTCATGAGAGCAGAGTCTTTCTCAGCCATAGGACCGATCTCTTTCTCTGGGGTCGGTGTGTGTGTGTTCGCGGCTGGGGCAGGACACATAGCCAACCAGTAATGATGATTGGTGTGTCTGTGAACGTGGTGTAACTGAGAATGTGATGATTGGCTTTGAGTAAATTTCCCTCATTTGTTAATCAGAGGTAGAGTAGTGTGCCTTCACACACAAGCACACGCACAGTCAGTCACGCACACACCAATGACCAGGAGTCAGAACAATGGCAAATCCAACAAGTTCAAAGGTAGCTTTTGCTAACTGGAAATATAATGATCAGATATGGCCGTTGAGTTTAACTTTATTACCTGTTTAGGTATTAGTTTTATTTGCACTACAGTGTATATTTTTATTATTATTTATTTTTGGTATATTGTTCAGTACTATATTGAGAGCACTTCTTGTTAAATTGTTTACTTTTGTGAGCAAGAAAATACTTCAAGTAGGCTACAGTATGTCTACCAGTTGTGTG
The DNA here is from genome assembly GCA_903798125.1 of Danio choprae. Taxonomy (NCBI): domain Eukaryota; kingdom Metazoa; phylum Chordata; class Actinopteri; order Cypriniformes; family Danionidae; genus Danio; species Danio choprae. The sequence continues at coordinate 4,988,244 of CAIGQW010000415.1, read as the reverse complement.
ACAGTTTCATAATTGGTATATTTCTTAAGAAAAATTATTTATATTTAGACTTGTTGACAAGTCTTGTGAGCCTCACAGTGGCGCAGTGGGTAGCACGTTCGCCTCACAGCAAGAAGTCGCTGGTTCGAGCCTCGGCTGGGTCAGTTGGCGTTTCTGTGTGGAGTTTGCATGTTCTCCCTGTGTTGGCGTGGGTTTCCTCCGGGTGCTCCGGTTTCCCCCACAAGTCTAAAGACATGCGGTACAGGTGAATTGGGTAGACTAAATTGTCCGTAGTGTATGAGTGTGAATGGGTGTGTATGGATGTTTCCCAGAGATGGGTTGCAGCTGGAAGGGCATCCGCTGCGTAAAACATATGCTGGATAAGTTGGCGGTTCACTCTGCTGTGGCGACCCCAGATTAATAAAGGGACTAAGCCGAAATGAAAATGAATGAATGACAAGTCTTGTGAGTTGTAATCTGTGCAATAAATACTTAAAGTTCTAAACCATCTATTGTGTTTTATTGTGCAACTATAGTAATGATATTATTTATAACAATATGTTTAGAGGTGAAAAGTAATAAAATATTCTACTCAAGTAAAAGTACTGTTACTTCAAAAAAATGTTACTTAAGTAAAAGTAAAGTTACATCTCTATTAATCTACTCAAGCTAAAGTAAAAATTTGATAAAAAAAATATACTCATGAGTAAAGAGTAACTATTTCTCAAAAGGGACAAGGGCATATAAGTCTCCAAATAGTTGTTTTTATTTGAATAAACAACTTTAAAATTAAAGACCAATAACAAAAAATAATATAACTATTTAAAATATTTTACAGATTGAGCGACACGGTGGCTCAGTGGTTAGCACTGTGGCCTCACAGCAAGAAGATCACTGGTTTGAGTCCCCGCTTATTTCGCTTTGAAATGGGAAATCCTGGGTTGAATGGGGTTGTCTCCTGGACCTTCAATGATAGCGCCCCCGTTTGACTTCAAGCAGCCCATCTAACCTGCCCGCCTGTGGTTCCACAGTGATAATCCCAGTACCAACCAGGTCGCTGAGAAGATCGAGAGACTGCTGCGGCGCTCCCTTGATGGCTCTGAGGGGCAGTGAGTATGAAGAATCCAGCGAGTCTGGTGACCCTAGTGGAGGAGGTGGAACTGGCAGAAGCAACACTGGCCCGAGATACAGGGGAGAGAGCGGCCGCACAGCCCTGGAGGGTGAACCACTCTCGGCAATTGGCAGAGGGTACCTCTTGACTTGACAGCAGACCGGCGGGCCCGAGCCCGGTGGACAAGCCCATGCCCACAGCCCCAGCAACTTCTAGTACACATGCTTGGGTGGCTGGATGCATTGTAGACCGTACAGTTCTTCCTGGTGCCCCGGAGCGAAAAGTGAAAGTAAATGGCCAGCCTCTACTTGCTACACTTGACACCGAGATTTCAATCACCCTAATGCAGCCTGGCATGGTGCCAGCCAACCCATGAGGTAAAGCAAAGAAAGCAAACTCTTTCTTCTGTGTAGCCAGATGGGCATCCCCTTGGAGATCCTGACTGACCAGAGAACCTCATTCATATCCCGGCTGATGGCGGTCTTCTGCCACCTCCTCAGGGTAAAACAGCTCTGGACATCGGTATGCCATGCCCAAACAGATGGCCTGGTAGAGAGGTTTAACCAAACAATAAAGAAGATGCTCCGATGAGTGGGAGCAGGACAGAGAGAATTTAAATCATTATCAGAGCTGCTGCAAAGTTTTTGGAGTTAGAAGGTGTAATGGTAGATATGATAAATGATAGGCTCAAGATGCAAACAGGAATCAGTCAGACAGTATAGGGCCAGTCATGTGGTGGTACCATAATGGTGATTACAATATTGTAGTGGAATGCTAGAAGCCTAATCGCTAATGGACAAGAGTTTTAAAAAATCTATAATAGATCAAGAAAATAGTCAGTATATTGAATGTCCTCAGGAGACTTGGTTTAAATCTCATTTAGATTATGTAATTAATGGATACATTTCAATCAGAAGAGACAGAAACAAAAGAAATGGTGGTAGGGTAGCAACATTTGTTAAACAGGGTATTGGGTATAGTGTAGTTGAGGCCACTGGGGAGCAAAATGTTGTGTTGGTTGAAATATGGGAAGGAACAGAGAAAGTTAGAATAATGTATTATTATAATCCAGGGAAAACTAGAACATATTCGAGGGGATCGAAATCATAAAGTTGTGTGGTGTGGTGATTTTAATGCTGACAATACTTTATGGGGGAGTAATAAAACAGATTACAATGGAATGATCATAGAAGATATGCTATATTGGGTAGGATTTGTATGTATCAATGATGGAAGTTACACTAGAGTGGAGTTGACACAGCGAAAATATTCAAATTTAGACTTAACTGGAAGATGCGATTAGAATATATTAAAACAAAATACAATTGGTAGCGATCATTTTCCTACTGTTAGTTCAGTTTGATTAGATACATGTATCGGGTGTTCGACTATCACTGTTACGATCTGCGTTGTGTACAATAAAAAGGCAGGCTACTGGTACTACTGCTGATGGTGGGTTTATTGTCATTGAAATGCCTAGACAGAGCAGACTGGATGGAACAGAAAACAGCACAACAATGAGAAATGATTTCACTTGTAACTTTTCCCACCTCTCCTCAGCACGCTCAATGCAAACTGAGAAAACATCACAATAACAACATTCCTAATTAAAACTAGGTAAACAGATCACAAATGTGTACAAAAGGTAAATAAATAAAAATAATAAATGATTACAATTTCTTATGTTGTGATATTAGTTAACTTCATATTAGACATGAATTTGAATGAGAACATGTAAACATATAAATAAAAACAAATGTACATAAAAAAATATATATACCTGGATGGAGCACAACAATGAGAAATTATTTTGCTTACACATCTAAACACACACACACTCAATCAGCTGTGCTCCGTAAAAAAAAAAAAAGATTTCATCCATCCACACAAAGAAAAAAACACTTCCTAGTTAATATAGTAACACTCTTACTCGAACAATATCATTGCATATTAAAGCATCAAACAACTTTTAGAACTTTTTTCTAGGAGCACCATTAACTGCTTACCTCTCCTCAGCACACTCAATGCAAACTAACGATGCAGAGCGGCAACCGGAAATAACGTAGCATAACTATTTTCATTAAACAACACAAATAAAGTAAAAAACTAAATTATAACATTTTTGTAAAGGAATTAATGCAAAACAAATGCACGAAAATTGAAAGGAGGGACTATTAGTGAAATACATTAAATTAATGAAGACTCTTATTGACACCTGTCACATTCACCCCTCCTGAATTTCACTAATATCCTGACCGAAATGGCACAACATCGATCAAACAGAACCAGATTTTTAGAAAATCTCATTTGCAGTCCAACGTTACCCACTTAATGGGTTAAGAAAAGCCCAAGGTTGATCAAGCCTTAGACATTCTCAGAACAATAATGCTGCTTTTTACAACATACAATAATCTGGTGCATTTTTTTACTTAATGAAATTCACAAAACTTCACAGTTTTGTGGTACGGCAAAAGAACAGCATTAATCTAGAATAAGGGAAGAACTGATGCTGATCTCTATTAAAAGTGAGTCCACCCTCTGAACATTAAATGGCTTCTGTGCCATAGATTCAATCAAACGGCTAACTTTTTTTTACCATTCTTCCTGCACGAGTTTAACACCCTGTGTATCAGTGGGAATTTGTGCTTGTGTGTTAGGCAAAGTGTTAGCATTATGATCATTCATAGTATGTCGTTGTGTTTCAGAGTTATTGGCTGGGGACTCAGTCTCTAAATCAGACACCAGATCAGGATGACCCTCAGTGACCTCATTTGCATTAGGGTCTTGTTCACTGTTATGGAAATTCATTTATATACCTTTATATGCATTTTAAAATGTGTTCTTCTTTCCTTTTTCTATGTCTACATTTTACAGTTAAGCTATGCGTGACCACTTTGGCGTCTGTTTATCATAAGACAAGATTGTACTCCATGTATGGTGACCTATGACCTGTACAGCCAGGTGGAAGATGAGATTGAAATATAGACGACTAAAAGTGAATTATGAGCATTAAGATAACTGTGATGTGATTCATTTGCTATGTCACTGATGGCCTTGTGGGCTTTAGAGGGAAGAAACTAGATAAAAAGGGAACACACTCTTCTTTGAGTGTCGCACTCTGCAGGAACCTGTGTTACTGTATGACTGTCTGATCTTCTTTGCAAAGTATAAAACTTTAAAAGACATCCTGGGTAAGACTTTGTCTTCTTTACCATTGAGAGAGCCTCCTTAAAGAAAATAGCCACAACAGTTTGGTGTCAGAATAGTGGGATGTCTTGGAGGAACTTCTTCGGACCCTGAGCGGACGGTGACTGGCCATCCTGGGACTTCGTGTCACAGCCCTGCCCCACTTAGTTGAGGGTTGAGGGACCGACTGCCGGGCCCGGAGAGGAACCCCACTGACATCTGGAAAAAGTAGAACTCAAGTGGCATCTGAACTCTCTGGTAAGAGACAAATTCTTTGTTTGTTACTAAAAGATAATTGAACTCTTTAAATATCTGATTAGGCAGTAAAAAAGTTTTAACTTGGGTCAAATAAGCGTAATAGCAGCGTAACTCTGGGATAACAACGATCCGAGACGTGACTCGCGACAGAGTGTTGTTGTGGGGGGTTACAGTCCCTGAAGCGTCTGGCTGAGATCAAGACCTTTTTTATTACGTTTGGCTAGCTAAAAGCGATTTACTCTCGAGAGTGGGGGTTGAAATCAGCTGCCGTGGGATTTACTTTCATGAGTGGAGTTGAAATCGGGGGGCACGCAACTGAAGCTGTGAGGGCTTAACTTTTCGATTTTTTGGTTAAAAAGTCGAAATCTATTACCAAAAAATAGGTACTGAAAAAGTCCACTTGGGGGAGGGGGTTGGGGGTGGGTGTGATCACCAGAATGGGGAAGTCCCAGAGTAAAGTATGAAATATGTTACACCGGTGTTTTGGAACATGGAAAAGTTATTATGGGGACAAAGGCATGCAAGATACAGGAAAATTTATAAAATATCACAACTTTCCGAGGGAGGGAACGTTGAGTGTTACTAGGTTAAACACAGTGAAAGAGTCAATTGAAAAGACAGAAGATAAAAGCTGGGTGTTGTAAAAAGCATGTGTCGTGTGGAGACACAGTTGTTTGTGGGCTGAGTGAGGCAGATAAGAGGCAGAGCAGAATGTTGCAAAAACAGTTGGCATGTAGGGAAACGAATAAGGAAAATGAAGTGAAGAAAAAAGCGAATGAAAAATGTGAAAATGTGAATGAAAGATTGATTAGCCCTGCTAACCCTTTTTATACATCTGTTTCTACACATGTACCACTGCCCTATCATCACTATCTTGTGGCTGAGCTGCGAGCCCTGAAGATTGACCCCGACTTAGACTGCTGCCCTCCCAGAAGACCAACGCAAACTCCATATGAAGCGAGTGGAGGACATCTGTTTGAACTGGAGAAATGGACGTTTAACAGACATTGTGCTGTATGCTCAACATGCTTAAGATAAGCTGTCTGCAAAACAAGAACAAGTCAAGAAAAGAGCTGAAAAAGAGCTACACATGGTTCTTGTACAAGCAGCATCAAGACCTGAAAACCCAAGATACTGCAAGTTTGAAGGCGACAGGGGTGAGAAAGACGGCAGACGGTGGAGAAACTCAAATGTACATGGGGAAGACGGACCATGCAAGACCTGCGGTGCTACTGATCATGTGACAAGGGATTGCACCAAGTGTCTAGGCTGCCACAAGGATGGACATTGGTCATTCGATTGCCTAGAGAGACGAAAACCGGCACCGGCAAGCTGATGTGCGGAGGAGGAAAGAGAGAGGGAGAGGCAGAGTGGAGAGGGTCTGGGCAAGCAGCCAACAGCTACAGTGAAGGGAAGTGAACATAATTTACTAACATATGCAGACACATACGATAAACACATATACACATACACTGATACTTCTTTAGCTCTCTGCAATGAAGAAAATGCTTGCATTTCTTACTGTCTTACTGTTTGATAGTGATAATTTTGTTAACGAGATGGCATTATTGTTTGATAGTGAAGCATTTTTGAGTATGCCAAAATACTCTATGTTGATTGAAAATACTTTGGTTCAGTTGTTGGCTGACAGTGGGGCCAGATTATGCATTTTATGCACAGATTATGTATACAACCATGTGATTTGCAGTGTGAAATGCCTTTGACAAACAAATTTCACGATTCTCTGTCCGCACCTGATCATACAGCTGTTGAGCGATTTACAGCTCCGCTGACCTGTGAGACAGAGGAGGGCAAAGTATTTAAAAGTATTTGGTTAGTTCACCAAAGTTTTCCATGCCAATAATGGGTCGGGATATTTTGTGTAAACTAAATTTAACTCTTACAGCAGACTCCTCTGGAGTGAGAGTGGAAGAAGGGGAAGAGTTTTGTTGTTTGCTATTTAAATCATAAACATTATGAATGACTCATTGAAAACAATAAATGGGCTGATCTAATTTGCAATTTGGCTAAAGAACGAGTAAAACCTTTTGACATTGATGTAATGTCTCCTGACGAACTGCATTGCACGTCACATGTCGTAATTGACAAAGATGAAGAATTTGAGAAAGAATTTGAGGCAGAAGCAGATGAAACTTTGAGGTTAGAAAGGATATATTGGACAGAGAGTATGTGTGCTGTTTTCTGTGTCTCTGACAGAAAATCAGTATTCACTTTATCTGATGTCAGAACAGGCTGTACCACACTTATCAATTTTCAAAGCTAAACATCAGTCTTGGTCTGAGTTGGGTTGTTTTCTGAAGTTGTGTGTTGATTAAACAGACTGGGAGAAAAGAGAGGGAGGGGTAGAATGGAGCAAGCGACTGAAAGCATTTAGATGTGATTGTATGTATGAAATAACTGTGTCAAGAACAATAACTGGTATTGACAAACAATGTGTGAGGAGTTTTTGCATGGTTGACTCTAATGCTATTGACATACACCCTGAATTAGCAGAGGTGCCAAATGATTTGTGGGCTGCAAGCAAACATGATTTGGGTTTAATCAAAGGTTGTGATCCAGTGATCATTACCCTTAAATCTGATTACAAACCATCCAAAGCACAATACCCTTTGTGTTATTGTACCATGCATTAATTCTGAAGTGCACACACCTATTTTTCCTGGTTAAAAGATAAGCGATAATGGGCAGCCAACCGAGTGGCGTTTTGTGCAAGATTTACAAGCAGTAAATGCAGCTGTCAAACAAAGAGCCCCATTGGTTCCTAACCCATACACTATTTTGTCAGAAATTCCTGAAAAATCACAATTTTATTTTGTGGTTGACCTGGCAAATGCATTTTTCAGTGTGCCAGTGGATAAAGATAGCCAGTTTAGGTTTGCATTTAATTTTAATGGCAAAGGCTACACTTTCACACACTTGTGTCAGGGTTTTACATATTCTCCAATTCTGTATAATGAGGCACTGTTAAGAAGCTTGGAAACTTTAAGCCTGACAGCTGGAACTGCTTTGCCGTAGTATGTTGATGATTTGTTGATCTGTGCTGAAGATGAACAGACTTGTATGACTGACACTGTGTCTCTCCTGAAGCACCTAGCAGCAGAGGGTGACAAGGTCAGTTTGACAAAACTGCAATTTGTGAAACAAAAAGTAAAATTTTTGGGACATGTCATTACTCCACACTGCAAGTCCCTGTCTGACAAAAGAGGGAACGGTATTAAAGATGTACCTAAACCACTAACCATAAAACAAATGTTGTCCTTTTTAGAAATGTGTTCACATTGTCGCATGTTCATTCCAAATTATGTAATTTTGGAACAGCCCCTGAGAGCTCTAACTTTAGAGAAGGGCATAAAATCTATAGATAAACTGACATGGACAACAGAGGCATGGCGGGCATTTGTAAACATCAAATTACAAATGGCTGAAGCACCTGCTTTGGGCCTACCAGTCCCAACCAAACCTTTTGTTCAGATGGTTGATGAAACAAGTGGATTCATGTTCAGTTCTTTTACAGGACCACGGAGGTAGGCTGCGACCTGTGGCCTACTTTTCGAGCAAACTTAACCCTGTAGCAGCAGGCCTGCCACGTTGTTTAAGGTGTTATGGCTTCAAGAGATTTTGTTAGTTATTCTGATCTGATACTGATGGTGCCGCACGCAGTGTCCATGATACTTTAAGAACAAAAAACATTGCATTTATCGACAGCTCGCTGGCTGTGATACCACACTATCTGGTTAGATATGCCAAATGTGACTGTTAAGCAATGTACAGGGTTAAATGCTGCTACTCTTCTTCTCTTCGATTTTATTACCTGACAAACTGGCCATTTGTAAATGTGCAGCGCATACTAACAACAAAGATTCTGTATTTGCAGAAAACTCGAGGGCAGACACAGCAGCAAAGGTCGCAGCATCCTGAGACGAGGACAGCTCGGAGTGTACTTTGTTTTCTGATGACATTAATAACAATACTTGTTTTTTTTGCAGGATATGCGACTGGACTGGAGAAAAACAAATGGAGACAGTCTGGCTGTGTGATGAAGGAGGTGGGGAAGTGTTGGTGGCAAGGCATGTTTACCGAAACATTTTTTTTTCAACATTATGCGAAATTAATTCATGGTAAAGATCATGCGTCAAAAACAGCAATGTTTACGCAAATGAAAGACCTGTGGTTCACAAAGGGATTTACCACATTTGCGGACAATTTCTGTAGGCATTATGTACTTTGCAATACACATAATGTGGCAGGAGCGATAAAAGTTCAGCAAAGATCTCACCCACCTTCGACAGGACTGTTTGAATATTTAATGATGGATTTCATTGAATTGTCCCCATGTAGAGGGAAGAAGTACTGTCTGGTGATGGTTGACATGTGGTCAAAATGGGTTGGAGCATTTCCAACTTCAAAACAAGATTCGGCAGCAGTAGCAAAAGCATTACTGACCGAGATTGCCCCGAGATGGGGAATTCCACAAAAAAATAAGCTCAGACAACGTTTCTCATTTTTTTAATGATGCAATCAAACAAGTGGGTCAATTTTTGGAAATTGATTTGAAAACACATTGCAGTTACCATCCAGTTTCAGGTGGAGCTGTTGAAAGAGAAAATGGTACACTGAAAAACAAATTGGCAAAATGCTGTGAAGACACCGGACTTAACTGGGTTAAGGGCCTGCCCATAGGTTTGATGTATATGAGAATGAGAAAAAGACCAAAAACGAATTTGAGCCCGTTTAAAATTGTCTTTGGCAAACCACCGTGCGTAGGTATAAGTGGAGGGAAGCAGCAGCTGCCATCAACAGAGGTGTGTGAAAATGACATGTTGAACTATTGTATGTCAATGTCTTCTCTGTTGTCTGATATCTGTGTACAGGTCAAAGCCGCCCAGGGAAAGGCCGCGGAGAAGCCGCTACACTGTTTGAGGCCTGGTGATTTCGTGGTGGTTAGTGATCTGAGGAGAAAAAGCTGGAGAGCAAAACACTGGTTGGGTCCATTCCAAGTGCTACTGACCACTGAAACAGCGGTGAAGGTCTCGGAGAGGGAGACATGGATTCATGCTAGCAATTGCAGGAAGGTCCCATCACCTCAGAAGGAGAACACAGCAAGGGAGCAGGAGAGAAAGGAGGGCTCTGAAGAACTCTGCCGAAAACAGCAGGTTGTTATCTGAATCTGAAGCAAGGTCACAGCTGCAGAAGAGAGAGCAGCAAAAACAGAGGTGAATAGCTGTGCTTGACCATAATTTCCAAACTGAAAATGGACTGACAGGAACTGGCGATCACATACAGACCAAAGTCTGACAACTACACAGTGGTGATGATGACATCACTACAGGCTAATCATTATGCAAATCATTATGCGTGTCTTGTTGCTTTCATTTACCTGATTACAGCCAAAACATTTCTGACATTATAGCCGACATGAGGATGGCGGTAAAAGTGCCTGATAGAGTTAACAGTTCGTGGTTAGACTGGCTGTCAATCAAATGGAGAGGATGGGTTTATTAGGCCTGTAATGTAGTGCTACCTATACTGGGAATAGGTCTAATGATATTATGTTGCTTACCATGCATATTTAAATTTGTATCATGGTCAGTGAGTAGACTGATGACAGTGACAACATCACATCAGATGGTAAAGATAACTGAGGGGAACATGAACATCAACATGGGTGATGATGATTTTGATTTTGACTTTGATGATAGCGAGAGCTATGTGGACATGGAAAACAGTGAACAAATTGAGAGTAAAAAATTAGGTGACGAATGTTACTTAATGGTTGAATTTTACAACATTTACTATTTTGAGTATAGATAATGACTATTTGCATGCTTATATGTATTTGGATCTGCCAAAAAAAAAACAGCATTTGCATGAGTTGATATGTTATGCAATTTGTTTTAAAAGAATATGTGTAATGTGTAAATGTGATGTATGTTTAAGAGGGCAGTAACAACAACGTGTTCCTATGTTTATTAATGATGTTATTAATGATGTACTAATGATTTAGAGTATTAGTAATTTTGTAACTGATAGAAACAATGATTTGACACAATTTATTATGAGTATGAAATGATAGTAGTGTTTAGTTAACAGGATTTCTGTGATTGAAGTCTGGAGGTGACTGAGGGTCTGACTTCGGTCAGGAGTGCAATAACAGTGATTATTCATTTAGCCCGGTTTTCAGAGAAGGGGAATGCTTTTTTAAAGGAAGCTTATTTAGGAAACTAAATTAAGAAGAATGTTTGAACATCTCTTGTGTATGGTGTGTGCAGAAAACCTGTTAAATGATTGACATTTTAATTAATGAACTGTGTGTACTTTTAGAAACTAATATAGAATGAATTTAGCGTTTATGTTATTAATAAATGATAAAAAGAGAGAATTGTTATGGAAATTCATTTATATAGCTTTATATGCATTTTATTGCATATAGAACATTTTATGGTCTTCTTTCCTTTTTCTATGTCTACATTTCACAGTTAAGCTATGCATGACCACTTTGGCGTCTGTTTATCATAAGACAAGGATACTCCATGTATGGTGACCTATGACCTGTACAGCCAGGTGTGAGATGAGATTGAAGTATAGACTACTAAAAGTGAATTATGAGCGTTAAAATAACTGATGTGATTCATTTGCTATGTCACTGATGGCCTTGTGGGCTTTAGAGGGAAGAAACTAGATAAAAAGGGAACACACTCTTCTTTGAGTGTCGCACTCTGCAGGAACCTGTGTTACTGTATGACTGTCTGACCTTCTTTGTAAAGAATAAAACTTTAAAAGACATCCTGGGTAAGACTTTGTCTTCTTTACCATTGAGAGAGCCTCCTTAAAGAAAATAGCCACAACATCACAGAAACTTCTTTGACTTTGTTTGAAACAATTTGATTCTGAGTCATCATCTTCCTCATGCTTTTGACCTTCACCTTCATCTCTTCCATTAAGTATCCATCTGTTCCATCAGAGTTCCCTCCATCAGACAGACTGGATAACTCAGATATACTTGACTTCGCTTCTACATTCTCAGCACTAAGCTGGATATTCTTTTCATCTTTTCGTAGTTGGCGTACTTTCTCATCAATTAGATACTATCAGACTGGAGGTTTTGGATACCAGAAAATATATTTTATTCAACATAACAAATGTGTTCATGGTGCTGCTTTTAAACAGATTATTGTGGCACACCTCTGTGCTTCTGTGACCATCTTAGTAAATCATGTTATTCTTGGCTCTCAGCCCACTAGCTAAGGTCTACGTAAACAACTGTTTTCACACCAGAGATGTCACTTCATAGATGCAAGTGTTTACATACATTTTCATGATTGTACATTAACTTAATATTATGTTACCTCTTACACATATAGCTTTATGTGAGTATTTAACATATATAATCAGTGCTTTACATATTCAGTTATTCTACATAATCTCATAGTTGCTACTGAGCAGGTTTACTCATCTTACACTAACCCAGTTTTAGCCTGGCTCATGTTTATTGCATACGTTTTTGAGAATACTTTTAGAGAATACAAACTGCTTCACATTTGAAGAATAAAAAATCTTTATCAATCTTGAGGTGGTTCAATTGGTAAGAAATTAATATCCAGAATCAGGTTGCGATGCACCACTTTACATTTTCCACCATTGTCAACCAGCTTGTAAAAATTTATTTATTTGAAGATTTCTGTCTCTTACAGTATAAACAGTTCCCACTTATCTGCAAGGTTTTTCTTTCATTTAATCTTGTTTGCAAGGAGTACCCTGTCTCCAATTTTCAAACACATGCCCTTCCGATTATAATTCTTAGCTTGCTTTTTCTGTCCTTTCTCCATGTGTTTTAATGCATGCAGCTTCAGCTTCAAGTGTTTTTGTGTAACTGCCATAATCAACAATAACAGGATCATGTAATGCCTGCGCAAAGACGACATCAACTGGCAGCTTGGGAATGCTACCAAACATTAACTGGAATGGTGCATAACCAATAGTCTTGTGTACGGTGGAGTTATACGCAAAAATGACAAAGTCTGTATTTGCTCAGGCCACTTGTGTTTTTCCTTAAGAGGCAGAGAGCGAAGCATACTGCCCAAGGTCTGATTGAATCGCTCTGTTCCCCCGTTCCCCATGGGGTGGTATGCAGTAGTGTGCAACTTCTTAACACCTGCCAGCTTAAGCAGCTCTGTGGTGAGGGTATTTTCAAAGTTGGTCCCTTGATCCCGTATGAATGCGTGTTGGTAAACCATTAATACAGAAGACATGATCCCATAGCCTTTTTGCAATTTGTTTGGCTTTTTGGTTTACACACGGAAAAGCATGGGCCATCTTTGTAAAGTGATCTGTCATGACTAATACATCCACAGAGCGCTGCTTGCTGTCCTCTGCACTCCAAAAATCCAAACACAATAACTTCATAGGGGCTGAAGTCCTGATGTTCTCAAGTGGGAATCGAGCAGATGGCTCTGGTCTTTTGGCCAATATGCACCTCTGACAAGACTTAACATACTCTCTTATGTCACGCTCCATCAGAGGCCAGAAAAAGCATTGTTAAGCTAGTTAAAGAGTTCTTGACCTTCCCTGGTGTCCAGCGAGATTATGCACACCAGTTAGTGCTCTAACCTTAAGGCTATTTGACAGTACAAGTTGGAACTTCTTGTGTGTGCTTGATGGGTCCTTGGAAACATGGTAAACTACTCCATCTTGAACCTTCAATTGATTCAAGAAGAATTTGAGTCACAGCATCCATAGCGACTACCTCTTGTCTTGATGGCCATTTCCGCTTCTCCAGTTAGGGCATTATCTTAGAAATCGATGGGTCTGCTTCTTGACCCTGGCGAATCTCTTTGAGATGGATTGCAATAACAGTTCAACAGAGTTATAACTGTCATGTGATCACAGGACACTGCGCTTGTCAGAGTTGACACATGGAGGTTGTTCACTTGTAAACGGAAGGTGTCCTGAACTTCATCTTTGTCGACAGTTTCAGCCTCAGAAAGCAGACTTCAATATTGCTCAGGTATGAGCCTCTGAGCAATGGTTCGCGTGAATGGATTGCAGCTTAAAGCATCAGCTACAGTATTCTTCCGGCAATATGCTTAAGGTCAAAAGTATAAGCAGCAAGCTTAGATACCCAGCGCTGTTCACAAGCATCGAGTTTAGCATATAAGTGAGTGGTTATTGTCGATCCACACTGTGAATGTGTGGCCCTTTAACCAGTTACTGAAGTTTTCACACACACTCCACTTTAAGGCTAAAAACTCAAGCTTGTGCACCGGATATCTCCTTTGAGAGTTAGTTAAGGACTTGCTTGCGAATGCAATGGGCCATGCTTTTTCTTCACCAGCTGGTATCTGTGACAGCACAGCGACAAGTCCTTCCAAAGAAGCTTCAATAGACAAAATTAGAGGAAGAGAGAAATTGGGATGCGCTAAAACCAACTTAAAGAGAGCATCATCACACTCTGGGGTCCAATCAACTGTCTTTAGTTTCCGATATGTGCCTGCCTTAGCCTTAGTTTTTTTTTCTTCTTCTTTTCTGCCCAGCTGTTAGAGAAAACAATGGTCTGGCTACTGAAGAGCAATTTGGAATAAAATGTTGGTAGCAGAGGATCATTCCCAAAACAGACTTTATTCTCTGTACAGATAAAGTACACCCGTCCTCTTCAGTTTTTGACAGCTTGGCTATGACCTCAACCTTCAAAAGATCAATGGAAACACCATTTCCATCAATGATGTGGCCTAAGAATTTAACAGACGTTTGAATCAAATGGCACTTTTTTTAACTTAATTTGAGGTTGTGGCTCCTCAATCGCTGAAATACCATCTCTAATTGCTCCAAGGCTGTAGTCTCATTGGGCGCAAACACCAGCAAGTCATCTAAGTAACACAGCAAACTACTAAAATTCAGGTCCCCAAAGATACTTAACATTATACGCAGGAAAGATGATGGGCTGTTACACAACCCTTGAGGCATCCTGTTGTACTCATGAAGATCTACTGGTGTTGCAAACGCGGTGTACTTTTTATTTTCTTCAGCCATTAGGATGTTATAAAATTCCCACTCAGGGCAACAAGGCAGTCTGATTGGTGCAGGAGTGAGTGTGCATCCTTAATAGTTTTTAGCCATCTGAAATCTGTACAGATGCTTAAGCTTTCTTCCATACTAAAACCAAAGTTGAGGCATACTTGCTTACTGATTTATGTATTATTCCTTGCTCTTCCATCTTTGAGAAAACTTGGCCTAATTTTTGATAATGAGCAGGTGGTACTCAAAGGTATGGGAGTTGGAATGGGTGATCGTCAGTTAAGCGGATGCAGTGAACAAAGCCTCTGACCTGCCTACAATCTAGAGCATGTTTGGAGAATTTGACTGAAAATATAGAACAATAGTTGGTGTCAGTGGGATATTTTCAGGAACACTCTCCAGAGAGGTTGTTAGGAGCAACCATAACAACACAGAGCACAGCAGAAAGTAGAAACATTCTGCATATATATGTGCAAAAATGTATTATAAATAGAATAAACAGTGGCTTTACAATCACTTATTTGCAGGGCACATAATGAATGTAATTTGTCATTTAGCAAGATGTAAATAAAGAAGATCATGTATTTCAAAGATATCTGTTTTAATGTTTCTTGAAAAAACATTTAAAGTATGTCTGTCCACAAGCCCTTAAAACCCACTTGGGGCACTTATATTAATGTCTGCAGTATTTACCTAGATGTAAGTGCAATACTTTGCATATTTCAGCTAGTAAATTATTATAAATATAAATGCATTTGTCATTCATTCATTTTCCTTCAGCTTAATCCCTTATTTATCAGGGGTCGCTATACTGGAATGAACCACAAATTATTCCGGCATATTTTTTACACAGCGGATGCCCTTCCAGCCATAACCATAACCCAGTACTGGGAAACACCCATACACTCTCTCATTCACACACTACAGTCAATTTTGTTTACCCAATTCACTTATACCGCATGTTTTTGGACTTTGGGTAAATGGAGCTCCCGGAGAAAACCCATATGAACACGGGGAGAACATGCAAACTCCACACTGAAATGCCATCTGGCCCAGCCAGAACTAGAACCAGGCACCTTCTTGTTGTGAGGTGACAATGCTAACCACTGTGCCACCCTAAATGCTTTTGTAAAGGACATAATTTGTGGACGTCCTCTACACAACTGTGTAAATTCATCTACGTCCTACCATGACCATAGTTGGCCAGGCACTTGACACTGCCATCAGACCAGTGTTTGCTGGGAAACTAGTTTGCCACCTAGCCCTGAATCCAAAGCAATTTTAAGTTCTGCAAAGTAATTTTCAAAGCATAATTTGGTCCTGGTCTATGGAGCTTAAAATATGCCAAAACAATCTGAATTTGAATTGTGTTCATTTGAATTATTAACAGTTGTCATTTAATAAATGTAATATTATATGTCTTTAAAAATGGTTTATTTTTTTGTTGTTGTTTTGAATTCATAGACTGCAGATATCCAAGTTTATAAGAGGAAGAAATGAGCAAAATCTAGAAATTCAGATTGTAAAATTCAGATTCATTGCAGAATGTAGGTCAGGGTAATCAACACGGAAAAGTAGATGATCACCAAAAAGTCAAACCAAGCATTTTGGCCAATAACAGAGCTGCAAGAGTTTCTTCTGTAAATTGTAGCTGTGTAATAAATATACATGCTGCAGCTAACCAAATTCATATACATTTAATTCAATTACATCTCATTGGTTAATCAACCTTAAGTTGTCGGTGTTTTGAGGGTTAAAGAGTTGATTCTGACCTATACTGTAACCTCTGATGGGTTATTTTAACAAACACAGGGCTCTCACACCTTTACCAAAGTCAAATTAAATGACTTTATAAGTTCATTCCAGGTGCATTTTCAAACTGTTTTAGCACTTTTCAACTGTGGTAAATTACATATTTGCATGCATACTCTTCTTCATCAAATAATATAATTATGGCTCCTAAACTCTGGAATAGCCTTCCTGATAAGGAAGGCTATTCAGAGGCTCAGACACACTCTCTTAGTTAAAAACTAGATTAAAACCTATCTTTCTAGTTAAATGTTACAAATTAAATTAAAAATCTTTAATCAAAAAGAAGTTTAACCAAAACGTAACAAGATAACAGGGATTAAATATATAATCCCTGGTGCCCCCATGCTCTCTCTTCCCAAAATATAAACCAAAACACAAACCACTAAGAATTAACAAGAAAATATGATTTATTTACAGAAAATAAATGACAATACACCAAGCTAACTAAATTGGAGCAAACTTCCCTGAAAAATAAATAAGAAAATAAAATACAGAAAAGGTACCTCCCTACTAACAACACAGGAGAAAATTAAAATAATAAACAAAAGGCACCAAACCTTCCTACCATGCTCCAAGCCAGACAGGGAGACAGAAAACTGGGTTTCTCCAGTTAGAATATACAACTTCAAATCGGCATCTCACAAAATGCCATATAAGAGACATCAGCCAAAGTCACTCATTTTCAACATTTAAATAACATCTCCACAAAGAACAACAAGTGAGGAATCGAGAGAGAGCGGGGAGCCACTGAATCCCTATTGTCTGGGGTTTTAAATACGGCCTCCGCCAATTCAAGCGCCAATTGCGATCCGCCGTAATCCGCTGCACCTGCGAATAATTCAAAGAGAGCGAGAGAGAAAAATACCACACACACACACACACACACACACACACTACAACTACTCGTAACACCTCCCCACCAAAAAGATGCAAACAAGCAGTTTGTATCTACCCACCTAACTCAAACCTCAACTTCAGCACCATAAACTCTGGACAGCGCATCCGCAACCACATTTTGCAAACCTTTCTTATGCCGTATATCCAAATTAAATTCCTGGACTTCCAAAGACCATTGCTGGTTTGAATTCCGCATCCTATCCAAGAAAACAAGCGGATTATTATCAGTGTACACAAGAATTGGGAACAAACTGTATGTAAACCTCACCCATGTAAACCTCAAAATGTTGCAATGCTAAAAGCAGTGCTAAAGTCTTCTTTTCGATCACACTATATCTGCGTTAACATGCTGTAAATTCTTTTAAGAAATAGCACACTGAATGATCAATACACATCTCACTTTCCTGAATTAGAACAGCTCCGGTCCCAGTAGCAGAAGGATCCACTTACAATTTAAAAGTCCGGTGCTGAAAGAATAAGAGAGTTACACAACAAATCTTTTGCTGCTCGAAAGGCCTATTCACAAGTAGCAGACCACACAAAAACTCTTTCGGTGCCAAGAATATCAGTTAGTGGTGACACAACACTAGCAAAATTACGGCAGAATCCTCTGCAATATTCTGACATACCCAAAAATCTACGCAACTCCCTTTTATTCCCAGGCACGTCCACAATAGACGCAATTTTTGCATCAACTGGACACACATGTCCCTGACCAACTTTTTCTTCCTAAATACACCACTGTAGCCTTGGCGAATTCACATTTGGCTAGATTCAAAGTTAAAGAGGCATTAACCAGACGTGCAAACACTTCACATAAAGAAACCATATGATCCTCCCAGCTAGAGGAATAGATAACAATATTGTTGAGATAAGCTTCACATTTCTCAACACCACTTAACACAATGCGCATTAACCGCTGAAATGTTGACGGAGTACTGAAAAAAATCGTCAAGGGTTACAAAGGCTGAAATTTCCGAGGCCCGTGATGTAAGGGGAACTTGCCAGTAACCCTTGTAAGGCTCCATAGTATCAAATCCTGAGAACTGTTGTGAAAATTCTACGAGGTGAGACCACGAGTATTGTCAGGCGCTAAAACTTTCTGATCTGAGAAGAAGATCAGGAAACCAGCTGTTCAACTGTTCAAATCATCCTAAGCCCCCCTTCCTGACTGTAAGATTTGAGATACCACAGATACTTTGATATCTTTGACAATACAAGCATGGGCTGGTAACACAGAGACAACTGGCTCTACACCAGGTGGGAATGCGAGAAAGCCCACTCCTCTTCTTTCACCCTGAGCCCCCTTCCTGACCTTTACTTTACCTTCTCCATCAGATTAGACCACTGAGTTGTTCTGAGTTGAGTATTTAAGAGAAAGGTGTGAGATGGGTCATTGGGGTTCTCTAGCCAGGATACCCCATTGCAGTGTTGAGTCTCTGAGCTCTGTATCAAGGCTTATATACTGCAATGTACTTCTACACAGTCAGGTATTAATCTCTAACTCTTAAATGTATCTTTGAGTAATTGATGTTGTATAATCTGAATTGGCTTATTTTGTTTAATTATGTGAATTAGAATGGAAAATCTTCTTGTTTAACTCTAATATCTCCTGAAATCACTTAAATCTAGTAGATTGTTTAGGCTGATGTTTCCTGCAGCCTACGACCAGGATTGCTCATACATTCAGGCTCAATGGATGGAGCATAGGCACAGCATTAGAGACCTGTTGATTTCTGACAATCACTGACTTAGTATGATATAATCTAGTGGCTAAATCAAACTTTCTTTATGTATGAGCAAGCATGGGGCGGCCTAATATTACTTAAAGGAAATTCGTTAATACAGTTATATCCTCTAAGAACCAGAACTGGCTAGGATGTGTCCGTGAGCAGATGTAACTGGCCAGCATACTGACTCCAAGCGACATCGGGTAAACGATGAACCATTAACTTAAAATATGGATTATTAGGTTAATCAATCTAAATTAGACTAAATCCCAACCTATAAGGTGATCAGCTTGAATTGGATGAATCTAAATTTTAACTATTATAAATTAGTGTCAGAATAAATTCGGAGTTGGAAACAAATAAAAATGAATTTGAACCAATAAAAAGATTTCTTTTCACATGCTTACACGCATTTAACCTTCACCCATGCTGTTAGTTCCGTCATAGGGCTAATAGATGGACCCTTACACCCTTAAGCAGATCTAATTTTGTTACGAACCTGGCAGGACTAACTAGATATATGCAGTCTTCCATACGTGGCAGTGGGAATGAATCGAGCTTTGTTACTGCATTGACTTTCCAATAGTCTGTGCAGAAACATTTCAGTCTTGGAAAAAAGAAAACTGGGAGTTGCAAAATGATTTTACCGCAAGTACTCAACCTCAGGTTTTATCAGGTCACATTTCTTTGGATTAAGACGATAAGGAAGTTGTTTTATTAGTCGGGCATCACCAACATCTATTTCATGCGTGAGTACAGTGATTTGGGAAGAAATGTCACTAAAGAGAAAGCGATGATTTTCAATTAACTCAATAATATTTCTTTTCTGATCTGAAGATAAATCATTTAAACTCAAGTCGTTTAATATAGCAAAATTCGTCAAACGACCGCAGGGCACAGAGAAATCCTGATCAAACTCATCAACTACAGAGGATGCAATTAAACTTGGTTTAACAGCAAGTAGGTCAGAATCCCTTTTCACGTAAGACTTTAGCATACTGACATGGACCATACAAGATTTTTCGCCGATCAGGAGTGCAAACCAAATAGTTTGTGTCAGACTTTTTGGTCCCCATATACGAAGCTGAAAACTTCGATTGTAAAACTGAGCCTGGTAACACCAAAACCAAGTTCCCCAGCTGGAATGAACGAGACACACCTTTACAGTCATAACGCACTTTCATTTCAGCCTAAACCTCAGCTAAATTAATCCTCACTTTTTCACAAGCATTACGAAGACGTTCCCTGATAGAACTCACATATTCAGACACGGGCACCATTGGTACATTTTTAGCAACCAATTGTTCGCTTACTAGTTTTAGAGGACCGCGTCCAAAAATAGCTCAACGGGACTATAACCCAAAGATTCTTGCATGGTCTCCCTGATAGCAAACTTGAGTAAAGGAAGGTCCTCAGCCCAGTCCGAATTAGAATCCACAGTAAGCGCGCATAATTGATTTGAGCGTTTGATGAAATTGCTCGAGAGCTCCCTGCGACTGTGGATGGTATGCACTTGATACTGCATGATTGACTGAAATTCCTTCCAACACTTGTTCAAATAACTTCGATTTAAAATTTGTTCCCTGGTCTGTCTGAATAATGCGAGGTAAACCAAAAGTAGAGCAAAACTTTATCAGCTCCTTCACATTAGTTTTTGCTTTAACACATTAAAGTTAAGATATACTGGTAGCCAGCCTTTGATTTTGGTAAAGGGCCAACACAATCTAAAATGAGTCACTCAAAGAGTTCTCCCACCACTGGAATGGGCTGCAAAGGAGCCTGAGGGATGTTTTGATTGGGTTTTCCAGTGATCTGACAAATGTGACATGCACACCAAAAATCTGACACAGCAGAATGTAAACTAGGCCAATAAAAATATTTAGCCACTTGTGTGAATGTTTTGTTAATGCCTAAATGACCAGCTAAAGAGTGATCATGAGCAAGTTTAAGAACTGCTGTTCGATACTTGAACAGCAACACTATTTGATAATCTGGACTAAAACCCACTTCTTTAGCTTTTTGTAGCATCCACTTACGCATTAGAACGCCTCTGTCCCAGAAGTATAGTACCCCGTCATCTGCATCGCTCTCTACTTTACCCTCGGCAGCTTCAACACAACGCACAAGAGAAGGATCCGACTTTTGAGCTTTACCAAGTTGTTCTCTCCCTATCGATAAAGTCTCGTGACCAGTAACAATCACCTGTTTTAAACACTAGGTTGAACAGATCATTTAAACTCATTTGGAGAGCCTGTAAAAGATATAAATGTGTCAGATAAATCAATTTCAACACCACTGTTTCGCACCTGTGCACAAGTAACTGCACACGCAGAGAAAGTTGAAGGGAACCGTGTACCAAGCTCTACTTCACAAACAGGGCATTTTGCCACCACTGAATGAGAAAAGACCCCACCAGCCAGGTCATTCCCCAAAATTAAACTCACACCCTCTATTGGCAGTTTTGAAAGTACTCCCAACTGAACTGGACCTGAAACCAAATCAGATGTCAAAAACACAGTATGAAGAGGAACTTTTACACAACCCAACTCTATCCCACGAACCAGCACATCAGTCCCTGATGAGGTTTTACTTGAAAAAGAGAACACGTTATCAAGTATAAAAGATTGAGCAGCACTTGTTTCTCGCAAGATGTTAATGCTTTTCATCGCAAAATCAAGATAAACTGATACAGTGCCCTTGAACACAAGGAAGAGAAAAAAAGAAGCATCTGAAAAACTTTGATTATGACTGTCAGACACTGTCTCAAGAACAACATTAGTTACACTTTTAGATTTTCTGGTGTTTTTTTTCTTCCATGCTTTACAGTCAGCAATCAAGTGATTCGGGTCTAAACAACAGAAACAAACTCTTCTATTTTCGGTACCCTTACCCTGCTCTTTACGTGGCTTGATGGAGTGCGCACCAAATTTTGAGTGCATGAACAAGGGCTTCTCTGTGTTCACGAACACTGACGTACCATAACTTGGACCAGAAGCTAAGGAAAATGTAATCTTGTGAGTGAGAGTGTATTCATCTGCCAATACTGCTGCAGCTGAAATAGAATTCACTTTTTGTTCGTTAAGGTAAAATGACTAAATTGTCAGCCAAACAGCTTTTAAAATCTTCAAGCAAAATTAGTTCTTGTAACTGCTTAAAAGTAGTAGTTTTAGATGCAGCGCACCACTTCTCCAGCAAAACTTTCTTGTTGCGTGCAAAACCAACAAATATCTGCTTTACAGATTTAGTATAATTACAAATATTTTGTCTATACGCTTCAGGGACAAGTTCATAAACCCACAACACTGCAGCCTTCACCAAGTCATAATTGAAAGACTCAATGGGTAAAGAAGAACAAACCTCCTACGCCTTACCAACTAAACTGCATTGCAGCATTAATGCCCACATATCCTTAGGCCACTTCAGCTTAGCAGCAATTCACTCAAACACAATAAAATATGCGTCGACCTCTGGCTCTCTGAAAGGAGGGTCAAGCTTGATATGCTTACTTGGATCGAACAGAACAGCTGATGCATGTTCATCTCTAGACTGTGTCAATGCAGAAGTTACAACAGGTGGAACAATTGGGGAACGTTCTTTTTCTTCCTTTTGAGTCATCTCGATTTCACGAATTTGCAAAACATGATTTTTTGTGTTCTTGTCGTTTAATCTGTAACTCTAATTCTTTAAGTTTTATTTGTAACACAAGGTCAGATTCAAATGGACCCGAATCAGCTGACACAGCTACCTTAACAGCGCTCTTCTCCATTTCAGTTTCTTGCTCACCGTCTTCACACAACAACCCTTGTTCAACCAATTTAATAAATACAGCAGCTTTAATTACTTCTTTAGAAGCTGTGCTTACTACGGAGATATTCAAAACACCTGCAATGTTTCAAAACACCTGCAAAATAACATTGGGTAGGGTTAAGCCAAAATAAATGACAATAAACCAAGCTAATTAAATTAGAGCAAACTTCCCTGAAAAATAAATAAGAAAATAAAATACAGAAAACGTACCTCCCAACTAAAACAGGAGAAAACGAAAATAATAAACAAAAGGCACCAAACCTTCCAAGCTCCAAGCCAGACAGGGAGACAGAAAACCGTGTTTTTCAACATTTAAATAACATCTCCACAAAGAACAACGAGTGAGGAATCGAGAGAGAGCGGGGAGGCATCGAATCCCTGTTGGCTGGGGTTTTAAATACAGCCGCCGCCAATCCAAGCGCCAATCACGATCCGCCGTAATCCGCTGCACCTGCAAATAATTCAGAGAGAGAGAGAGAGAGACAGAGAAAGAGAGAGAGAGAGAGAAACACCACACACACACACACACACACACACACACACTACGACTACTCGTAACAAAAGCATACACACAATGCATCACATAACAGTATGATGCATGAGCATGCTCTTTACGCAGTTGAGTGGGCTCGACAAACCACCTGTAGGAAACACTCCTCCTGTCTTAATGCACCTGACATTTTGTTAGAAGCACTCATAAGATTTTATTTCTGTTTATGTAAAAAACTTTGAATTGCCACTGTGTATGAAATGTGCTATATAAATAAACTTGCCTTGCTATTTTCATTTATAGCACTTCATTTTTGCATTTCGTGTTTAAATACACTATGAACAGCAGCTACGCTAATTATTTTCTTTATTCTCTATTTCCACCTGGGGATACTCATCCTGAGGCCTCTAGAGATTATGCAGAGCCATTAATGTGATCCAAGACCTGTGAAGAAATGATGCCAAGGTATCCGTAATCCTGGACCAGGCCATATCCTGAGCTGATGCTGTGGCGGTCATTGAGGAGCGGAGAGCATGAGGCTGATTCCTGAAAGACCACAATGACAGACAAGTCTTCGCATTGATCCCGTGGGCCAGCATGATCACCCACTGGTGACCTACTCACACCTGCCGTTCTCCACAATGGACATCCAGTGTTCTTCAGCTTCTGGCACTTAGACTGCAGCTCTGCACAGCAAGTTTGGCCAGAAGAAAAAAGGTCGTGGCCCAACTGAGCCTGGTTTCTCTCTAGGTTTTTTCCTTCACTTTTGTTAATTTGTGAAGTTTGTTCCTCGCCACTGTCGCCACTGGCTTGCTTGGTTTGAAACTTGTGGGGCTGCACATCGATGGATTTGCTCTTCAGTGTTTGGACTTCCAGCAGACTTGACACAGTTTCAATTTACTAGAACTTCTATGTTAAGCTGCTTTGACACAACACATTTCTACATTATAAAAGCGCTATTTAAATAAACATGAATTGAATTGAAATATTATAAGATGCTATTTGTTAGAATATTTTATAGTATAGCATAGCATATAGTATTCTAAGGACAATTTTAATAGACCCTTTTCACATTTCCAGGTTTTTCAGCCATCATAGTTGGGAAAACTTAGAGCGCAGTGAATGGGAGAGCACAACAAATCATTTATTTACAATCCTATTTGCTCAAATAATAAAAGAAAACCTCCGCGATGGTGTTATCAAGACTTCCAGAAAGAGGAAAAAATTTGTGTGAGACTGATGAGGGCATGCAGCCAGAGGAGTGAATAACTTCAATAAATACTGTCCTGTCCCATAGACGCTGCATTAGAAACACCTCGGACAAGAGGTAATTACCTTTTTGTAATTTGAAGCAAAGATATTATACTACATACATTAATGCATATAAATGTTCATATGTTTAAAAAAAATTTAATCAAAATATTAAAAACTTTGAAAAGGATTTTAAATGCTGATTTTGAAAGCAAAATATTTTCAATCAGTTTCAATCAATTTATTCGAAATCTAAGCACTTTTCAAGCCTTTAGATTAAATATAAAAATCCAGACTTTTGCTAAATTGTAGAATATTTAATTTGATGTTCTGAATTTTTTCATCTTAA
>CAIGQW010000415.1:4937960-4962942 GCA_903798125.1 Danio choprae | reverse complement strand
ATATATATGTATATATTACAAACGGGATATCTGCAGTAAATTCAGAAAAAAAAAATATGATATTTGAAAATACATCTATAAAAATCTGACTTTAAAAAAAAATCTGTTGTCTTTAATTCCAGTTGTTCAATATTCAAGTAAGAAATTTAAATTAAGAAATTCAAATTTAAAATAATTTTTAACAGCATATAATATTCAGTTTTATTAAATTACTTTCTCTGTTTATGGTATATTGAAAACCGCCTGTCTTTAATAAGAAATGTCTTGTTAATTTTGCACACACCTACACATATTGTTAAGGGTCCTTCTGTAGGTACAGTATTATTTAAGCTGACTGCTGATTTTACAGTAATCAACAATTTTATAACCATCTTAACAAAATTATTGTTGTTTAAAATAGCATGAAATGCATTTACATTCAAATCTTTCATTCATAAAATGAAAACAGTGTTTCATTGTATTTTAGGTTAATACATATAACTAGAATAATATGTAATTGTATTCTCATCCCTCAGATTATTATCTATTTCAAATAAGTGTTTCTGTTAAAAAATAATTCAGTTTCATTTTAATTTGATTAATTTTTGGCTTCCGTTCAAATTTTGCTTCTTTTTTTTTTTTTTTTTGAGTTGAGCTTTCACCTTCAGAACATCTTTTTATTATTATTTAATTAATCTATTTATTTATTTTTTTATCTAGGACTACTTTTTTATTGTTTTAGAAAAAATATATAATCTCACCTTTTTATAATAAAATCTCACCTTTAAAAAAAAAAAAAAAAAAAAAACGATTATAGCTTTATATTTTTTCTTTTGTGGCATCATGTTAGCTATTCCATATCCACAGTGAAGGCTATTTTAAAATGCCATCAATATTTTGTTTCTATTTTGAGCACACAAAATAAATGCCATCAATTATTGGCGTATTCAAACACAATTTAAGCACCTTGTATCACAATATTAATATATAATAGCCTTTAGCTTAATTTATGTTTTTTTTAAATGTTGTTTATCGTACACATTTCATACACATTTATAAGCCTACTTTTATTTATGGTGTTTTTTTTTGGTGAGGATAAAGATAATTTCTCAAACAAAATGTGAAACGTCACAGTCGATGAGAATTATTTTATATTAAAACGCTGTATTAGTTTGTACTTTACACAAAAAAATATCAAAGAACTGTGAGTTATACTTTAATATAAGATTACATACCAACGATACTTTCGAAACACAAGAAATGTAGCAGATGGCTAAGGATGAGATAACCACAATAGCAGGTTGCTTTCCTGCATGCAACAGACTGATGCTACCCCCATACCGATGACCTTCTTCTTCTTCTTCTTCTTCTTCTTCTTCTTCTTCTTCTTCTTCTTCTTTTGATTTTATTGGCAGTTGACAACCAATTTTAAAGGTGTATTAACCTACACCTACCAAACTGGAGTGTGGAACAGCAGATGACATAATCAGGAGACAGAAGGAGGGAAAAAAATAAATAAAATATTATTATTAATAATAATTATAATTATTATTATTATATTCTTTGTATCAGACCTGTGTTTGTAAGATAATTTATAAGATGTTTAACCATATTTTTTGTTCTTCCTTCTAAAAGATTTTTGATATCAAAATCTTTCTTTCTCATATTTCCTACATTCTAATAACACGTGTTACTGATTCCTTTATATTACAAATTTCACATAAGCCTGTTGGGTGCTTGCCTATCATGTGCAACGTCTGATTTAATCCATTATGTCCAATTCTGAGACGGGTGAGAAGAACTTCTTCCTTTCGGTTTTTCCCCCTTATTCTGCTTTCGCCAACTTTTTCTTGGATATTGTATAAATGTCGACCTGCATCATTTAAATCCCAATATTGTTGCCATTTTTCCATAATTTGAGTTTTAATTATACTTTTTCCCTCAGCTTTACTTAGTGGGATATTTAAATCTACAGTTGATCTTCTTAGTGATTGTTTAGCCAGTTTATCCACTACTTCATTCCCCTCCACTCTTATATGTGCAGGGACCCAGACAAAACCTACATTTAAACCCTTTTCGTATAAACTAAATATTCATTCATTCATTTTCATTTCGGCTTAGTCCCTTTATCAATCTGGGGTTGCCACAGCGGAATGAACCGCCAACTTATCCAGCATATGTTTTACGCAGCGGATGCCCTTCCAGCTGCAACCCATTCCTGGGAAACATCCATACACACCCATTCACACTCATACACTACGGACAATTTAACTTACCCAATTCACCTATTCCGCATGTCTTTGGACTTGTGGGGGAAACCGGAGCACCCGGAGGAAACCCACGCCAACACAGGGAGAACATGCAAACTCCACACAGAAACGCCAACTGACCCAGCTGAGGCTCGAACCAGCGACCTTCTTGCTGTGAGGCGAACGTGCTACCCACTGCGCCACTGTGAGGCCCTAAACTAAATATTACTTGATGTATTTCATTAATAATATCAGGCCTACATGATTTAATCATTTTAATACTTGATATATGTGATACTGAATATATGATAACATAGGTGGATGCCTTCTTATACATAGAGGCATCTCTCCAGTTTATACTTGTAATGCTACTATTGGGGACGTTCTAAATGCTTCACTGCACGTTCTTAGTGCCTGTGCCTGTTCCACATCCAATTTTTTTAAGATGACTATCTGTAGCTGACATATAAGCTATACTTCCATAATCGAATGAAGCTCTCATAATGGCTTGATAAATGTTTAACATTGCGGTTCTTGTAGCTCCCCAGTCATACCCAGCTAAACATCTCAAAAGATTGTTGACTTTTTAATTTTTTCTATTTGTTGTTTCCAGGTTAACTTTTTGTCTAATATTATTCCTAAAAGTTTTACAGCTTTGACTTGTTCAATAGTTTGGCCATATATTTTGAGTGTTATTTCCTTATGTTTTTTAGAAAAGCAAATAACTTGAGTTCCCCAGCGGGTTCCACATAGCACATTAATGCTATGTGGAAACTTCCACTATGGGGATTTCGTCAGAAGCCAATTGTCTGAAAGAGTAATAAAACGGGCCAATGAAATGCCAATGTATTGGCGGCGTCAGCGGGCACAGCTGGCAGCAATCACAATCAATTGTGTATAAAGATGCCACCTGTGCACAGCAAAGACACCTCTTCGCTTTCAGAGCCGAACACGCTACTGAGAGAGTCTTCGGGTTTTTCCAAACCTTCTTCAGTGAGAGAGAAAGAACGAGAAAGCTGCCGGTGTTTGAACAGGCTGTTTCTCCTGATGCCAGAGTGTGTGACACGCAGTGGCAGAACGCTTGCCTGGCGTTCTCTGGTCCGGTCCTTCTAGAGCTGTGAGTATAATAAGTTTCCTAAAAGAGCAACACGGTTGTGCAGCGCGTCTTTTTTGAAAGACGTCGTTCCGACCGTGTGTTTTTGGATGCGGTGGTTCCCTGTCCACAGATGATGTGCACGAGTATTGTTACATGTCTGGGGGTTCAGCATGTTAATGCGGTGCTCGCGAACCACCCCTGTTGTGTCCTCCGCAAGTAGCGGTTGGCACTCGGGCAGATCTGAGGGTTACAGTGGGGGTCAATCCGCCGCCCCCGGGCTTGCGGACCCCCCATTTCTCAACGCGCTCCATCCAAGCTTCGAGTGAGAGAAGCACTTCATCCTCCGGGATGATTGCCCTCTCACTCGATGACACCGAGGACCAGATGTCCATCGCTGCATCGGAGAGTGGGTCTTTGTTCAGATGACAATCCGGACCCAATTACTCTCTTAGGGGTGGTAAGCGAGGCTCTGGATATAGAATCTGAGATGATGGCCGTGCTAACCCGGGCTGCTTCGACGGCGAAGCTGGAGATGGCTTGTCCCCCAGCTCCGTCGCCGGACCGATTAGGGGTGTGACGTGGAGGATAAGAAGGGGAAACCCTCTAAACCTCCCGTTCCCTTCTTCCCGGAGGTGCACAGTAAGTTCACGCAGCGGTGAGGGCACCTTTTTCTGCCCGGTCTGCGTGCACTCCGCCCTCACCTTCCTCGATAACGGAGCAGCCAGGGGGTACGAGGCGAATCCCCAGGTCGAGCGTACTAGCGCGGTCAATCTTGCCTGCGTGGTGCCCCTTCCTGGTGTGGTTCGCCTCGGCTCCCGTCCAAAGCGTGTAGGTTATCTGCGTCCCTTGGGGCCAGAGCCTACACTGCTGCGGGCCAGGCTGCTTCTGTTTTGCTTGCTATGGCTGGCGCAGGCATTGGCCAGCGGCACGAGGAAGGTTTCGACCCAGGCTTAACTTATGCACTGCAACCGACTTTGCTCTGGAAACACCAAGTCGGCTGGGAGTGCCCTGGGAAAGACGATGAGCACACAAGTGGTCCAGGAATGCCACTTCTGGCTAAAACCTGGCAGATATGCGTGGCGTTGACAAAGTTCGCTTTCTTAACACACCCATATCCCAGGCTGGCCTGTTCGGCGACACCGAGGGGGAGTTCACCCAGGAATTCACCACGGTGAAAGAGCAGTCAAGTGCGATCGGCGGGCTTTTAAAACCGCTCTCCCCGTTGAGCCATCCACTTTGGCTGCTCGTCGGCGAGGGCGCTCGTCTGTGGCTCCAAAATCAGCTCCGCCGCCCTGTCTGTTCCCTGGTTAAGCGGCAGCGTCGAGCACCCCACAGACAATCACCGCCCCCCCGCCTCAGGGCGCTGCTAAGTCCGGTACAGACTGCGAAGCGTCTCTGAGACGGGCCACTCGGAGAAAAGGAGGTTTGCTCTTTCCCTGGTGGAGGTCCAGAGACACCCATATAATTAAATACAGTCGTATGGCTAACAAAAATTATAAAGAGCAATTCTTCTCTATCTGGATGTGACAGCCGAACACTGCCAGTATGGGACGCTATGCCTTCTAGCTCACAGGATCGGTGCTCTTCGCCACAGGCTCCGAGAGTGCCAGAGGACGGGCTCCTTTCTCTCGCACTCCCAGCCGCCCTGCGGGTTCTTGAGAGGAAGTTAAGATTAACCTCTTATCTTTCGCTCTTCCTCGGGACGGGCACCTCCCGGGGTGAGCTCTCCCATCCCGTGCTGCCACACCGCTGGTGCGTCAGTGATTGTACCGATGATGTCACTCGCGCGGGCTCTGCCTGCCTGGTTAGCGCTGCCCAGCCCATCGCGATGGCTCGTTTGGACAATCAGACTCGGCTATGCGATTCAGTTCGCTAAACGGTCCCCCAAGTTCACGGGCGTGTATTACACCAAGGTCAGCCCTGTATCTGCCCCTGTCTTGCGCGAGGAGATTGCTGTCCTCCTGCAGTGATAGAGCTGAAGGACACATATGTTTATGCCTCCATTTTCCCACGCCACCGGCAGTTTTTGCGGTTTGTGTGCGAGGGTCGAGCATGGTAGTACAAAGTCCTCCCTTACGACCTGTTGGGGTTCGGGTCAACCGAGAAAATAGCGGGCTCGCCCCCGTGCAGAGCATCTCTTTTCTCGGGTTGGAGCTGGACTCAATCACCATGACAGCGCGGCTCCCCCGAGAGCGTGCCGAGCTGATGCTGACCTGTCTGAGAGAGTCGACAGGAAAACTGTGGTCCCACTGAGATTATTCAGAGGCTCCTAGACATATGGCATCCGCAGCCGCTGTCACGCCGCTCAGGATGCTCCATATGAGACCGCTTCAGCATTGGCTTCACGATCGGGTCCCAAGACGTGCATGCGGGCACGCACCGGCACCATGACTGTCTCCGCTGTGTCACCGCGTCCTCAGCCTCTGGACAGACCCTGCGTTTTACAGGCCTGTGTGCCTCTAGAACAAGTGTCCATGCATATCGTTGTTTCGACAGATGCTTCCAGTACGCGCTGGGGGGTCGTGTGTTGCGAGCATGCAGCTGCGGCTCCGTAGAAGGAACTCTCCGTAGAAGGTATCTCTCGCTGCGTCGTTTTTTTCCGGTGCTAAAGGGGAAACACGTGCTGGTCAGGATGGACAGCACAGCGGCGATAGCATATATTAACCGTATGGGGGGTATCCGCTCTCACCACATGTCTCAGCTCGCTCGCTGTCTGCTCCTCTGGAGTCATACGCGACGGAAATTCTTTCCCCGGGTGAACTCAACTGTGCAGCCGATGCGCTCTCACGGCAGTTCCATGCCCGGAAGAGTGGAGGCTCCACCCCCGGCTGTCCAGCTGTTATAGGTGCGTTCTGGAATGCGCTGGCTACACAGCTGGCCCCTGGGCATGCGTATACGCATTTTTTCCAGTGAGCCTACTCTCACAGATACTGTGTAAAGTCGGGGAGAATGAGGAGCAGGTCTGTTATTGCGCCTCTCTGGCTCAACCGGACCTGTATTTCAGCTCTCTCCTCATGATGGCCCCTCCCTGGCATATCCCTTCGAAGAAGCACCTTCTTCTTTGGGACAGGTACCATCTGTCACCCGCGCCCAGATCTCTGGAACCTCCATGTGGTCCATAGATGGAGCGCGGAGGACTTAGGTGACCTACCAGTTCGGTGGTTAACACTGTCACTCAGGCTAGAGCACCCTCTATGAGGCATGCCTACGTCCTGAAGTGGAGTCTGTTTGCTGTGTGGTGTACTTCTCTCCGAGAAAGACCCCGACCATGCCAGATCAGTGTGATGCTATCCTCCTTCAGCTGGCTGGAGCTAAGGCTATCCTCTCCGCGCTGAGGGGTTGGCGTTACGATCATCTCTCGCTCTAAGGACGCGGGGATGACGGCGCGCTGGGAAAGCATCGCCTCATCACCAGTTCCCAGAGGCGCGAGACACTGGATAATTAATTCAATTCTGTCCCCCTCTCATACCCACTTGGAGATTTCTCTAAGGAAAGCTCTGCTCGATCCACTCGACTCAGTATCTTCAAGATTTCTGTCCAGGTAGACAGCTCTGCTGGTCTCGTTGGCATCAGTCAAGAGGGTCGGGTATCTGGAGGCAATTTCGGTCAGCGGAGTGTGCCAGCATTCGGGCCGGCCCACTCTCACATTTTCCTGAGACCCCGGCCCACCTAGGTGCCCGAGGTTCCTACAACGCTTCTTTTAGACTACGTCGTGAACCTGCAAGCGCTGCCCACGGAGGAGGCAGACCCAGCCCCTTTTCCTGCTGTGTTCCGGTTGCGCTCTGCGCGATGTGACCGCATTAGAGCTTACGACTCTAAGCAGCTCCTTTTTCTGTTATGATCAGCAGACGGGAACTGCCGTATCCTTTCTGAGGTTGGCCCACTGGATAGTGGATGCCATCTCCCTCGCTTCAGTGCCAGGGTGAGCCGCGTCCCCCGGGAGTGAGAGCGCACTCGACTAGAGTATCACCTCCTCTTGGGCGTAAGCACGCGGCACCTCTCTAACAGATATCTGTAGAGCGGCAGGCTGGGCGACACCGAATACATTCGTAAGAGTCTATATCTTTGAGTGGAGCTGAATTTCCTCATGTGTGTTTGATAAAGCCAGTGAATGAGGAAATTCAGTACGGTGTTGAAACACACTTGCTGCACCTTTCTCTCTAACACAGAGATACGTGCGCTTTTTTCACTCTGTTCAGTTGAGTTCCCCTTTTGGCGAACCCTACAGAGTTCCTCCGAGGCCCCCAGCATCTGACTTAGCGGAGAAGTCAGGTGCCTGGCCCATTACGTTGTTGGCATGCCCACTTGCTCAGTCCGCGTTCTGGGTATAGGTGCCTGCTATGTGCGATCCCCACTGGTGATCCCATATGCTTCATTCAGCCACGGCATAGCTCCTCCTCTTAGGCGGGCCCGTGTCTTCCCTCCCCGCTAACCATCCTACATATGTGTACTCCCCCTTCTCAGGGTTAGTTCATATGTTTATATGCCACCAGGTCTCCCCATTGGGCAGCAGGTGGCCTCTGCAGCGTCCTCCCTATCGGGACCGCACGCTTTCCCAACGTACTGTCGTACTTTAAAATTCCTAGAACTTAACTAGGTGTATTTTTACAACTCCCCGAAAAATATAAATAAGCCTTTAAGTGCTTCACAGGTAAGTAAGGTAAATTAGGGCCAGGGGGCATGTTGGAGGGCTCTCTGGTGATGATGGTGCGCTCACGCCGAAGTCTGGAAACCTCTCACCAGTGAAGTGGTAAGGTAAAAATTGCTTCTTGCATTTACAAACCTCAGGTTTCGCCCTCTAATCCGTAGTGCCCCATCATCAGCATACAGAGATTTACCTATACTTGAATCTACTTCTTCAAATATATCATTTATCATGATATTAAAAAGCTCTGGGCTACATACACTGCCTTGCAGAATCCCGTTTTACACATGATTTATTTTTGAATAATTAGTACCTACCCTATTTTTTATGGTTCTATCGAAAAGAAAATTCAAAACCCAGTTGTATAGTTTATCTCCCGCTCCTAGTTTATTTAATTTCATAAGTAACTCTTTTTTCCATAGCATGTCATAAGCCTTTTCTATTTCGAAAAAGACTGCTACTACTTGTTTGTTAACTTGTTACTTTATTATTTCTGTTATTAATTTTCTGTTTTCTTATTAATTTCTGTTATTTTCTTATAATATGTTATTCTTTCCATTACTTTTTTTTTTTTTTTAATCGTTTTCCCTAATTGTGAAGTTAATGCTATTGGTCTATAATTTGTGGGGTCTGAAGCATCTTTTCCAGGTTTAAGTATGGGTATTATAATAGATTGTTTCCATTCTGCTGCGATTTTCCCATAGTCCCAAATTTTATTAAATAATTTAAGAACAGCGTACAGAGCGCTGTCTTCCATGTGAGACAACATACTACACACATCATCATTTCCTGGAGCTGATTGTTTTACATTCAAAATTGCTCTTTTTAACTCAAACAAACTAAACGGTATTTCTAAACTCATATTTGTTACTTTTTTCCTATGATTAACTCCAGGATTCATAGCAAGTGTATTATCTCTAGCTTCCTTTGCTGATTCAGATAAGTTTTCTGAACTGTATGTTGTAATTAAAGTTTTAGCTTTAGTTTTCTTTTATCAATACTGGAATTATATTACTCTTCCTGATTACACTCATTTGTCTGATCACCCCCCATATATCTGATAATAGAGTTTCTCCTCCTATTGTATTGCAACATTGCCTCCAGCAATTTCTTTTAGCCATTTTAATTGTCTTCCTAACTACTGCCTGTGATTTTTTTTTTTTGAAGTGGATTAACGTTTCCAATAAATGATGTTTTTTTAATTGCCTAAATGCTTTATTCCTCTCTTTAATAGTTTTACTACACATTTCATTCCACCATGGTACAATTTTCCCTCCTCTCTTACTTAAACTTTTTGGAATTGATTTTTTCTGCTGACTGTATAATAAATTCTACTATATTCTTCTATTACATATAATTTCTTCTATTATATTCATTTTCATTTAATTCCTCTTCATTAATTAATTGTTCATATTTATTTTTCATATTTCCTATTTCTACAAACAGTTCCCAATTTGTTTTATTCAATTTCCATCTTGATATTATTTTGTCCTCTTCTAGCGGAAATTCCATTCCTATTCTTATATTAATTGAGAAATGATCACT
Source organism: Danio choprae (assembly GCA_903798125.1). Lineage (NCBI taxonomy): Eukaryota > Metazoa > Chordata > Actinopteri > Cypriniformes > Danionidae > Danio > Danio choprae. The sequence goes on along the minus strand of CAIGQW010000415.1, from coordinate 4,953,428 downwards.
GCCGACTAGTACTTTTTCGAGCACCTCCCATGATGAAACTCCTGCTATGCTATTTGATACTATAGTTAAATCTATTGCACTTTTTGTATTTAGTATACTATTATATCTTGTACCTGTTCCTTTATACTATTATATCTTGCTCCATTCTGTACAAAAGTTGCCAAGCCGCCACCATTTCCAATTTTCCTATAATTTCTAATTGTTGAATAACCCTGAATTACAAACTCCCACTGTAGTTTGAGCCACGTTTCCTGAATACAAATTATATTGGGTTTATTCTGTAAATTTAAAATATATTGTTGTTTAAAATATAGCTTGTTTTTTCTTTAATACTACAGGCTCTGTCTGTTTTTTTGTTCACTTTCTTGGTTGCCTCAGCATAAGAAATCCCTGAGGAATTCTTAATTTCCTGAATCTCGACTGATCTTTTGCTGGCTTCACACCCTCGAAAAGCAGAACTGTGTTCACCTTCACAATTGCAGCATTTAACTTTGGCCCCTCTTTCACATTTTCCCTATTCATGGTCTCCAGCACATCTTCCGCATCTTTGCCTGCTTTCCCCGACCACGGCCTCGGGGAGCTGGGCGGTTGGTATGTTGGCGATGGTATTCCTCGAGGAGAGTAGGGTCTAAGACGTCATCTCGGGGTGTTCACGACCTCTCCTTGGGGCCAAATCCCTCCCAGTCGATCAGGTATTGGATCCGGCCGTCCCGCCGCCAGGAGTCGAGAATCTCCTTGACTCTATGAATGTTTTCTCCTAGGATCTCAGGTTGTGCTGGAGGGGGAGGCGGTTCCGGTTCTGTGGAAGGAGGAGGAACAGGGTCAGTGTAAGGTTTGAGTAAGAATACGTGAAAGGCTGAGGATATGCGTGAATGTTGAGGTAGGTTAAGGCGGTATGAGACGGGGTTTATTTGTGAGTGTATTGTGTATAGCCCTATGTAGCGGGGACTCAGCTTCTTGCAGGGCAGTCGGAGTCGGATGTTCTTTGTGGCAGCCAGACTTTGTTTCCAGGGTGGTAGACAGGGTTGGGTAGTGTGGCGATTGGCGGTGTCCGTGTGCCTCCGAACTGCTTGCTGGAAATGGACGTGAGCTGAGTCCCACACCCTCTCACTCTCCTGGAACCAGTGATCCACCGCGGGTACCTCAGAGGACTCGCCGGTCCATGGGAACAGCGTGGGTTGGTAGCCTAGGACACATTGAAACGGTGTTAGTCCGGTGGAGGCTTGCCGTAGGGAGTTTTGGGCGTACTCGGCCCAAGGTAGATACTGGCTCCAGGTACTTTGGTGTTGGGCACAGTATATCCGGAGGTAGCGGGAGATCTCCTGGATCTTCCATTCGGTCTGGCCATTGGTCTGAGGGTGGTATCCGGAGGAGAGGCTGATGGTGATACCCAGGAGTTGGAAAAAGGCTCGCCAGAACCTGGAAATGAACTGTGGTCCTCGGTCCGACACAATGTCTTCTGGTAGACCATGGTTGCGGAAGACATGTTGGAAGAGGAAGTTAGCGGTTTCTAAGGCAGTGGGAAGTGTCTTGAGTGGGATGAGTTTGCATGCCTTTGAGAAGCGATCCACGACCACCAGTATGGTGGTGAAGCCTTGAGATGGAGGTAGGTCGGTGGCAAAGTCAATGCCTAGGTGTGTCCAGGGTCGGCAAGGAATGGGTAGTGGTTGCAACTTGCCCTCAGGGAGTCGGTGTGGGGTGGTAGTGATGGCGCAGACCGAACACCCCCGAACATACTGGGAGACGTCTCGGCCCATGCCTGGCCACCAATATTTTTCCTGTAGGAGCGAGAGGGTTCGCTTGCTGCCCGGATGTCCTGAGCCGAGGGATGTGTGCACACTACTGAGGAGCGGGAGTCGCTGATCGGTATGTAGGTTAGGCCTTGGGGAAGTTCTGGCGTTGCAGGTTCCTCAAGGGTAGCGGCACGGATCTCCTCATCTACCTTCCATAGGATGGGTGCTAGAAAGATGGAGGGAGGTAGGACGGGTTCGGGAGTGTCGTGGATGGGGTCAGGTGAGTACATGCATGATAAGGCATCGGCTTTGCAGTTTTTGTGTCCTGGCTGGTAGGTGATGGTGAAGTGGAAACGTACGAAGAAGAGTGACCATCGTGCTTGTCGTGCATTGAGCCGTTGAGCGGAGTGAAGATATTGCAGGTTTTTGTGATCAGTGATGACAGTGAAGGGGAATTCAGCTCCTTCGAGCCAGTGCCGCCACTTCTCGAGGACCAGCTTTATGGCGAGTAGTTCGCGGTCCCCAATCCCGTTATTTTGCTCCGCGGGACTTAGTTTCCTGGAGTAGTCCGCACATGGATGGAGAGCTTTGGGTTCACCAGACCACTGGGAGAGTACAGCACCTACTCCCACATCTGTCGCATCGACTTCGACGACGAAGGGCCGTGTAGGATCGGGGTGCTTAAGGATGGGTGCCGAGGTGAATTTGCTCTTGAAGAGCGTGAAGGCGTGACGGGCTTCAGAGCCCCAGAAGATGGTATGCTTACCTCCTTTAAGGAGGGATAATGGTGCGGAGAGGAGGCTGTAATTCTTAATGAACCTCCGGTAAAAGTTAGCGAAGCCAAGGAACCTCTGGAGCTCCTTAACTGTCTGGGGCTCCTTCCAGTTGGTCACAGCCTCTACCTTAGCGGATTCCATTTGGACCCCCGCAGCGGAGATCACATACCCGAGGAAGGAGATGGTGGAGTGGTGGAACTCGCACTTCTCGGCTTTCAGGTACAGGTGGTGTTCCATGAGGCGGTGGAGTACCTGACACACATGAGTACAATGGTCTTCCAGGTTGTGAGAGTATATAAGGATGTCATCGATGTATACTATGACTGAGTGGTGAAGGAGGTCTCTGAAGATGTTATTCATGAAGTCCTGGAAGATGGAAGGACTGTTATCCAGTCTATAGGGCATCACCTGGTTCTCTTAGTGGCCAGTTGGGGTTATGAAGGCGGTCTTCCACTCATCTCCCTCTCGGATACGGATGAGATTGTAGGCACTGCGGAGGTCCAATTTGCTGAAGACTCGTGCCTCCCGGAGCTCCTCAAGAGCTGCTGGCACGAGTGGAAGTGGGTAGGTAAACTTGACAGTGGCCTCGTTCAGCACCCGGTAATCTATACTGGGCCTGAGTCCTCCATCCTTCTTGGAGACTAAGAACAAGCTCGATGCAGCAGGTGATGTGGAGGGCCGGATGAACCCCTGGAGCAGGGCTTCTTTAATGTAGCTCTCCATAGCCTCGTGCTCAGGACGGGAGAATGGGTAGATACGTCCGTGTGGAAGCTTGGCATTGGGCAGCAGGTCGATGCTACAATCACAGGGCCTGTGAGGGGGTAGACGTGTGGCTTGCTCTTTATTGAAGACATCGAGGAAGGAGTGGTAGGTAGAGGGGATGGTGTCGGTGATGTCGGTCGTCGGGCTCCCCACGACGGCAGTCTGAAGGGGGAGTGAAGAGTGGCTAGATGTGGATTCATGTCTGGTCGGTTGGTGGGCGTGTTCGGCACATGACTCACTCCAGCTTTGGATTTCACCGGTGCTCCAGTTTATGGTGGGTTGGTGTTGAACCAGCCATGGTCTGCCCAGTACTACATCCACTTTGGATCTTGGTAGAACCAGTAAGGTGAAGTGAGGAGTGTGACTTGGCGGGTGTGCCTGGTGATCCTACCATTGCCCAATGGTGAGTACTGTATGGTGTACTGTATGGTGTAATGAACGAGTACCCGGTGTTGACGTTCCCTGGCGGGATCATCATATATCACCATTTGGTGGCGAATACTGGGTTTGAGTCCTTTTCGATAAGCGGCTAGCAGCGCCACCTGGTTCCACCCGCTGCTTGCCGCTAGGGTGCAGAAGTGCAGAGTGTATTCGTGGATGGTGAGGTTTTGTTGGCTGAGGGTGATGAGTTCGTCGTGCACGGTGAGAGGGGTGAGCCTCTTCCTTGAAGTGTTGGGTGAAGGCATGGAAGGAATGCAACACTGGATTGCCGGCGTTCCAGAGGGCATCCGCCCACTGGAGTGCTCTGCCAGTGAGGAGCAAAATTATGAAGGCGACTTTGGTGACGTCATTGGGAAATTGTGATGAGTTGGCTTCGATATATAGTGAACACTGGAGAACGAAGCCTGTACAGGCGCAGGGTTCGCCAGCATAACTCATGGGGTGAGAGAGAGGCGAATTGGCTATTGACAGAGGTTGACTTGGGCACCCAATGGTGCGGAGGGAAGAGCCTGCTGGTGTGTGTTCGCCATTTCGGTGACTGAGTTCACAGCGATCCCGGAAGTGGTAGCGTTTGCTTCCATGTGAGACTCGGGAGCGTTTTTGCAGGGCTGGAATCCTGTCACGGTCACACAAGGAAGAGAGGACAGGCTGTTAGAGTTCGTGGCATTTATTAAAGCACAGTGAATCAACGCACTTAGTGCGGAAGGTGAGGACAACACCGAGTTCGTGATAAACACTAAAGTCACTTCCACTTTTATGTGGCGAGCAGACTGATGACAGGAGTCAGACTCGAGGATTCCTTTGAAGACGAATGAAGATGCAAGAAGAGGAGAATGAACGCAGAGTAGAGGTGACCATCTAACTTATGTAGTGAGTGGGTGATGGCTGGAGCAGGTGAGTATGATTACGTGCCCAGGTGTACATGATCAGTAATCAGGTGATAGTGTGCGATGTGTAGTGGTTGGTGACTGTGAATGGTGACTGAGTCTGATGGAACGTGCAGAGGGTGTGACAGCTAAATGGGCAAACGTTTGACATTTAAAGCATCTCAGTGGCGAAGGAGTATTAGGTCTTACTTCATAACTCATATATCCAATGAACACTTTAGTAGGAAGCTTTTCTTCGTCAAATTTCAGAACAATTGACAGACTGTCAATTTTTTCGCTATTCCGAGTTGTTTTAAGGAGTCTAGCTTCTAATATTTTTCCTCCCTTACAGTTTTCTTTGACTTGCTCCATTGATAAATTAGTAGGAATCCCTGAGATCACGCCTTGTACTATCTTGTTCTTTTTAAAGATTGTACTTTTTATTTTCCTTCCATCAATTTTGTTTATTTTACTAGCTTTTTCTTGTTGTTTTTCGTCTTTACAAAATATCAGCAATGACCCACTACGTAACACTCTTGCACTCTTTACATCACCTACCAACTTGTTTATCGTTTTCCCCTCTTGATCCAATTTCCAGTAAATCTTATATTCTTCCACATATTCTTTATTTTCAGCTAAGCTTTGTTAATTATCCGTATATTCAGAAACAGACTCCCTCCTGTCATGTCCTACTACCATCTCCTCCATGTCATTTCCTGTCTAACTGCTACTTTCTGCCATCTCCTGTCCACCTCCAGGCGCCAGAACCAGATGAGCGGCCGATAGTTCCCCATACCGATGACCTCATAAACAAGTGGCTCTTAAAGGAGCCAGCACCTTTATGCTAATAGGCTTGTTTGAGATGGGCAAAACCTGCGCAGAACTGATCACCGGTGATCACCGCGAGATGCATGGCGGTTAGAAATTTGTCAGATTTGCATCTGGTGCCTCAGATTTGCAGGTGCCTCAGATTGAGCAGTCGGCTGCAGTTGCTCTCCACCGACTGCACTCACGAAAAGCATGATGGGAAACAACTGGTGAGGACACAGCTTAATGCTTACTAGATGAGACTGACAAATTACACTTTATTCTCTATCTTTTGTTTTTACCAAGGTTTAAACCTGGCTTTGTTGTAAAAATATTTTCTTTGATAATTAAAAAAAGACATAAAGACCAGTACATATGTTTATTCATTTAGATTTACATGCAAACAAAAACAAAACACACCTTTGTAAAAACATAATGTGACCTATCTAATATAGCTTAATGTTACAAATAAATAATTAGAATGTGCATGTGTGTTAATTTATTTCTCTCTTAGTTTAAAGTTCTGTTTGTTGTCATTTTCACTTTTTTGTTTGTTTGTGTGAATTTTGCATAGCACATTTCACACACATGTTCTCCCTGTGTTGGCGTGGGTTTCCTCCGGGTGCTCCGGTTTCCCCCACAAGTCCAAAGACATGCGCTATAGGTGAATTGGGTAAGCTAAATTGTCCGTAGTGTATGAAAGTGAATGGGTGTGTATGGATGTTTCCCAGAGATGGGTTGCAGCTGGAAGGGCATCCGCTGCGTAAAACATATGCTGGATAAGTTGGCGGTTCATTCCGCTGTGGCGACCCCAGATTAATAAAGGGACTAAGCCGAAATGAAAATGAATGAATGAATGAATTTCACACACAATAGTAATTCAAAGTGCTTTACATAAACAAGAATAAAAGAAACAAGAAACAAGAAAAAAAAAGTTTTTAAGGAATGAAAAAGAAAAGAAAGACATAATGCAATCTGCAATGATTTTCCATAAAAGTCAATCCAATAAAAGATACATACGTATATGCATGCATACATACAAAGGTAATCAGTTTTGCCATTATGCCTCATCTTTGTGTGGTTTCATCAGAGAAGTGAAAGAGGTCTGCAGTAAACAAAACACACACACACACACACGCACACACACACACACACACACACGAGAAAGTCTTAGGCTATTTACTTTAGTCTGGCTGGAGTAAAAGCAGTTTATATAGGCCTAATAAGCATGTCAATATAATTATTGAATTAATTTATATTAAGTATAATAATATTACCCCCCCCCCCTTTCCTCATTTTTCTTTAACTTAGTTAACTATTTTAATCACACTTTAGGCTGAATACTAGTATATCACAAAAACTAGTAAAATATTATGTAAATTATATAATATATTATTATATAGAGAAATTAGGGCCTCACGGTGGCGCAGTGGATAGCACGTTCGCCTCACAGCAAGAAGGTCGCTGGTTTGAGCCTTGGCTGGGTCAGTTGGCGTTTCTGTGTGGAGTTTGCATGTTCTCCCTGTGTTGGCGTGGGTTTCCTCCGGGTGCTCCCGTTTCCCCCACAAGTCCAAAGACATGTGGTACAGGTGAATTGGGTAGGCTAAATTGTCTGTAGTGTATGAGTGTGAATGGGTGTGTATGGATGTTTCCCAGAGATGGGTTGCAGCTGGAAGGGCATCCGCTGCGTAAAACATATGCTGGATAAATTGGCGGTTCATTCCGCTGTGGCGACCGCATATTAATAAAGGGACTAGGCCGAAATGAAAATGAATGAATAGAGAAATTAGTTATTAGAAATTAGTTTCTTAAACTGTTGAAAAAAAAATCTGTTTAATCACACTATTACATATTTGATGCAATACAATTACTTTTTTTTACTTCATGTGGCAAGATTAGTGTCACCCCTCTTGCTGCATGTTGCATTTTCTGCCCTATTATCAATCAGTGTGGGACGATATATAAAACTGTAGGGAGGATGGTATGTGTCACAAGTCCTGCCCCTTCTGACTACATCATATAAAACATAAAAAAATAAAAAGGATCACCACTGTGCCCACTCCTTGCACATAAAAAATAACCAAATATGTTTTAACTATTTTGTTGCTAAATTCATTTATTTGTATTATTTTAATTATAAATTAAAGTTACCAAAATTGCCCCAAAGTGAGTATGATTGTAGAAATATTTTAGCTATAGTGAAATAGAGGTCTGCATTCCCACGGTCAAACAATAGATATGTCGATTCCGAACATCCTTTCAGAAAACCATATCTTTTAACTGGAACTTCAGCTTGCTCTGAACCAGCCTCCTGTGACAGATGTGTGCAGCCACACACAGGTAGCCTGTAGCCTACTCAGCACTGTATAGGCCTACACACGCTATACAACAGTAGTTGATTTATAGATTTAATTTATATTAACTTTAAAACTCTTTGTTGAGTTGTGAGTCTGCCGGAATCTATGGTGTTGAAGCCTCCCCACGCACACCAACTCTACTGCAGCCACGCCGGAATGCCACCATGAGTAAACAGCATTTCATGCTGGAGCCGGCCCCATTCATTCATATTTATCATCTATATTAAATAGAATTATTATTTTAAATTAGATATCCTTTGTTTACAACAACCCTTGTTAATTTTTAACCAGGGTTGGACTGCCCATCTGGCAGACTGGGCAGTTTCCCAATGGGCCGACATACTTTATGGGCCAGGCTGATCATCTTCTTATGATCTGATCTGCCCATAAAATGCTTAATAACCAATCGTTTTTTTCTGCCTAATTAATGGATGATGCTGTGATCTGTGACGTTCTGAAAGTAAGATTTTTTTTTTTTTTGGACTGACCGGCCCATGTGACATAATCTGCAGCCCATTGGTTCTTTTCTTTTTTACTTTTTTACGCAGCGGATGCCCTTCCAGCCGCAACCCATCTCTGGGAAACATCCACACACTCCCATTCACACACATACACTACGGACAATTTAGCCTACCCAATTCACCTGTACCGCATGTCTTTGGACTTGTGGGGGAAACCGGAGCACCCGGAGGAAACCCACGCAAACACGGGTAGAACATGCAGACTCCACACAGAAATGCCAACTGACCCAGCCGAGGCTCGAACCAGCGACCTTCTTGCTGTGAGGCAATCGTGCTACTCACTGTGCCACCGTGCAGCCCTTATAGTTATTAAATTTAAGGAATTTATTTTATGCTTCTAATGAAATAGCATTCAAACCTCTAGTAGCGTTTATGTTGTAGTCAGAGCTACGTTTTAAGATTGTGATTTTTATTTGATCCACAACATTTAAAAAATATTTTTTTTTCAGTGAACAAACTGTCATAAAAAATTTGATAATACTATTGATGAGACAATCATGATTAGCCTATTATTTTCCTTTGAGCTATAAATTATAAATTTCTCAGTGTGCTCTGCTATATATCAGTTCTGTATGTTACAAAATTGCCCTCTGCTGGTCATGTCTTTCTTGTGTTAGAGCATTCTGCGTGCTTCATGTGTGATCACGTTCCTTCACTTGCACATTCTCAATAGTTATATCTGTACATGCATTTCTGAGCTCACGATCCCCTGGTATTTGTCTGGTTACAATCTGCTGTTCTTACACAGATGTGGAGCTGTCAATTTTCAAAATAGTTAAACTTTTGCCACTGTGTTGATTAAAACTGAATGTATGTCATTGTTATAATCTGGGGTTATAGTTAAGAATAGAGCAATATGCTAGTGTTTAACTGCATTGCTTTAATGCATTCCAGCATTAGGCTCACACATATTGTATACTCTGCATCATGGCTGGCTGCTTGTTGGGCATTTATTTCCGGCTTGCGATGAACCCAGTCAGCTAATCAAAACAGACTTGGTCACCTGACCAATCACCACAGATTAGCGTCACTCAAAAAAAGGGGTTTGGAAAAATTAATCGCTGAACAAATTATATAGGAGTCATTGGGATAATTAGGTAAATATAAATGCATATTATAAGACAACTGCAAGCTGAGAAAATATGATATACTATTCCTACCATGCTAATGAAGGACTACTGGGACATTCCAAGCACAGGAGGAGTCCTCCTAGTGTGGCAGAGTTCCTCACAGCTCCAATACACATCTCTGCCATTTGTCTTACAGAAACCATGTGCTTTTCATCATACACAATTCATCTGCTCGTGATCTTCTTTCATATAACTTTGTCATGTTTGGTGTCATTTGACAGTTTATGACTTCAGCGTTGTAGTGATGAACCCAACAGAGATTCTTTTACTTTATCAATGATGATAACAGTAATGGAGTCAGATTAATTGCAATGGAGACGCTATCCTTCAACTGCTTTCTGTTTTCGATTATTGGGTCAGAATAGCAGCGTAAGCTTCAAGACTTACACAATGAATGTGTTTTTGACCTTCCATGCATGTCAGCCTGTTGTTGGAGATCCCCAAAAGCAAAATATGACCTTTTATAATGCATAATAGGGGCTCTTTAACTACATACAGTAAGACTGAAATTCCCCTGTTCACCACCAATTATTGTCAGGTGTTAGCACTGGTTTCAGGCTTTCCCCAAACATAAATGAACCCATTGAGCCATCTGCTGTCTCTGTTGAGGAAATTTGCCTGGATAAATTTGTGAGAAAATCTGCAGGTATGCACTAGGGATTCAACGGTTCTCTGTAAAAAGTCATATCATCCCATTGTCCTTTCATGGTTCGGTGCGCCCTGTGATTTGCGGTTCAGATTATGCATTGTTAATGTTGGTTTGGTGATAAACAACTGCAACAATTCTAAAAATTTCCACTTTTGTATGCTTTCGATTACCTTTCACATGTATTACACGTGCAAAGACCTGTCCAATCACCTTAGTATGTAAATCTGTTGTAAGACAAGAGAGAAGAGCCGAACGATCTCTCTTTGCTTAAGTTTCATTTACTTTGATGGTGCTGATAACCGAGCTCTCTGGAATGATTGTTATTAAAAATGCATTGTTCCCTTGGTAATGTAAGCATAATGTAAAACAGAAGTAATCAATACTCTAAAAGTGCTCAATTATTAGGATGTGTTGACATAATTATTATATGCATAATTGGTTGAGACTATTGAGTCAAGATGTAAAACAGAAAAAGGGGAAGTATAAGTTTTTTCTCTCTTAATTTTTCTTCAATTTTATTTGAACATACAATTTTCAAAATGCCCTACTTTTATTTAAATAATTAGAGAACATGAAAATCTAAAGTCATATGTGTGAAGCCTGTTCCATTGTCAGGTGTTTGTTATCCAAGAAATATGTATATTGTTCTTTGAATTTTTCTTTAGACATTTTTTATCTAAACAAAGCACAAACCGTACTGAAACCGTAACCCTAAAACTGTGATACATACCGAACCGTGAGTAGATTGAGCCGTTGCACTCCTAGTATGGACAAGATTTGGCATTTGTTCAAGTGTACATGCAGATGGACAGTATTCAGACATTAATTTTCCTTCAGCTTAGTCCCTTTTTTTATCAGGGGTCACCACAGCGGAATGAACCACCAACTATTCCAGCACGTTTTATGCAGTGGATGCCCTTCCAGCGCAACCCAGTACTGGGAAACACCCATACACTCTCACATTCACACACATTCTCTTACACTGGCCATTTTTTTTTACCCAATTCACCTACTGCGCATGTTTTTGGATTTTGGGGGAAACCGGAGCACCCAGAGGAAACCCACACAAACACAGGTAGAACATGCAAACTCTACACAGAAACACCAACTGGTCCAGCCGGGACTCGAACCAGCAACCTTCTTGCTGTGAGGCGACAGTGCTAACCACTGAGCCACCATGCTGCCTGGACAGTATTTATTTGTGAAAAATGATTCATATTCGTAAAACATAATACGTTTATTTGTTAACACCACTGGGTTTTTTCTCAAACTGACTTTTGTTTTTGTAAATTGCTGGATTTGTTTGTGAAATATTGGAATGAATTTGAAACCATATCCCCTCCAGTTATACTTTACCAATTAGCTGTCCTCCATTACACGTGCAAATGCAAATCAGAGCCTTCTGTATTAAGTATGATAATAAGAATGATTTACCTGATAAACCCAAATTCAATAATAAAAAGTGAATGTTTTGTAAAATGCTGTGTATTCAAATATCTTATTTGTTAATTCTATTTAATTTTTAACTAACAAAAGTAAAAAGATTTCCAAGAATACTTGTATTTTGTAATGACAAAAAGTTGGTACAGAGGCTAAATAAAAGTGTAAACATTGCAGACTATAAAACATGTACTTGAACTGTTTTAAAACAGTCCTCAATAAGCAGGTGAACTACTTATATGTGAGGATTTCATGTTTTGGTATAAAATGAGCTTTTATTTTCAAGCAAAGCGGTATCATGGCTAATCATTTTATTCCAAAATTATTGACAGAATTTTTAAACCAATAAAATTAAAATTTTTCAATGCAAAATTAAAAACCTTTGAGCTCTCATATTGAAAACATCATGCTCTGGTGATAATTAAAGCCACTTGTGCTCAAGAGTATTTCAGATAACTGCTGTCACTTAATACAGTCTGCTGCTACTGTACATCAAACAAGGCAACTAAAAGCAGAAAACTATATGCCAGTTCTAATAAGTGACGCTGCTGGGTTCTCTGGGCCAGACCTTATCTCAGATAGTTAAAAAAGACCATTGGAATACGTGCTTGGTTCAGACAAGTCAACATTTAAAATATAAAGAGTTAGTCTGTTATGATAAGGGGTAGCAGCAGAACAAGCAACAAGGGTAACTGGCAGGGATACAGTTACCACTGACAGGGAGCACTTTTTACACTGCGTCAATATACCAGCAGTTATATTCAAACTTGATTAAACACTTAGTCTAAGTTTGATTTTATTACATACATGTAGGCATGAATGAACAAAGAAATAACATTTAAAACATTTAGAATCATTGTAACTGTAAAGGTGCCCAAATTGACACCACAATCTCCAGTTAATGTAAGTGATCAGCTTGTTGTATATAGTTGCCAATGTCATCATAGTCACTTTCGGAAGACACTGCATCTGAATCATAGCTGACAGGCGAGTACAATGGGGAATCCTCTCTACAGCCAGCCCCTTTATCTAGATCTGAAAAGAAAGATAAACATTGCAATTTAACTTCAAACAAAGAAAACAAATCAATGGTCAGTTTGGCGTGTGAATGTAGATTTTGGGTTCCTGTTGAGTGATGCATAAAAATCTGGTTATAAAGGAAAAAGATTTTACAAATTTTTTTTGTTCACAAATATATATATCAACATAATCATGAAGGTCTCTAGTATCATCCAAACAAAACAAAATTTTCAAGAGATCTATAGTTTTTTTGTTTACTTTGTCAAAAGTCCTTAGTTAAAAAGTCCTATAGTTGCCAGGGGACAAATATCTTGTAAGTACATTCATTAATTTTCTTTTCGCCTTAGTCCCTTTATTAATCAGTATCAACTTATCAACTTATCCACCATATGTTTTATGCAGCAGATGCCCTTCCAGCTGCAGCCCAACACTGGGAAACACCCATACACTCTTGCAATCACACACATACACTATGGCCAATTTAGCTTAATCAGTTTACCTGTACCGCATGTCTTTGGACTGTGGGGGAAACCGGAGCACCCGGAGGAAACCCACACGAACACAGGGAGAACATGCAAACTCCACTCAGAAATACCAACTGACCCAGCCGGGGATCTTTAATAATATCCACCTAAAATAACCTAACCATTTAACTGATATTTTTATTTTAATAAACACCTTTTTTGATAAACAATTTAGTGCACAGCAAAATCTTCAGAGTAAAATGAGCTAGAGGGCGATGCGGTGGCGCAGTGGGTAGCACAATCGCCTCACAGCAAGAAGGTCACTGGTTCGAGCCTCGGCTGGGTCAGTTGGCATTTCTGTGTGGAGTTTGCATGTTCTCCTAGTGTTAGCGTGGGTTTCCTCCGGGTGCTCCGGTTTCCCCCACAGTCCAAAGACATGCAGTACAGGTGAATTGGGTAAGCTAAATTGTCCAGTGTATGTGTGTGAATGGGTGTGTATGGATGTTTTCCAGTGATGGGTTGCGGCTGGAAGGGCATCCACTGCGTAAAACATATGCTGGATAAGTTGGCGGTTCATTCCGCTGTGGCGACCCCAGATTAATAAAGGGACTAAGCCGAAAAGAAAATGAATGAATGAATGAAAATGAGCTAGAGAGTATTTGGTCCCACTCCAAACAAAGAGAGTTCAAATAACACCAGAAAAGAGTTTAAGTGCTGATTGAAAATTAATGATGAACTCCTGCTGTCAATAAGCAAAATCACTGCTGAAAAACAAAAGACCTACTTCAGTCCCAACCTGCTGTCCACACAAACATATCTATTTTCAAAATCAGCATTTTTCCATGCTGTTTGTCCATAACATAAATTTTCCATGCAGCATTTTTCCATGCAGTTTGACTGTTTGTCCATAACACAAATTTTCTGATTTTCAGAAGCACCATTGTCTGTTTGTATTTATTTATTTTTTATTTTTTATAAAGTCAAGTGATATAAAACAGATTCAATTTCTCAAAATCTTAGCTCATCAGAATGATTAAACAACTCCACAAACAACATGAGCAGCTTCACTTTAACTAACCTGCTTGACTTTATTTCTCTCAGATGTCTACAAAAGTCTTTAGTGAAATTTACTGAAATACTCATTTTGTTAGACGAAGAGATGGGAAGTAACGGAGTACAAATACTTTGTTACTGTACTTAAATATATTTTTCTGGTATCAGTACTTTACTTCAATATTTTTTTTTTCTGACAACTTTTTACTTTTAATCCTTACATTTTTATAAAAATATCTGTACTTTCTACTCCTTACATTTTTAAACCACGACTGTTACTTTCATTTTAATGTGTTTGATTTATATTATTTCTTGTCATTGCACAATTTGAACGCCCTTTTGATCCAATCAATCTATTTTTGTCATTGCACGCCTGCGTGCTGCATTGCATGGGTTTTTTAACCAAGGCTATCATGCACCATACATAGGCTAGTTTATGAAGCTTACAATGAGAAAGAAAGGATACTTACACAGATATGACAGAGGGAGTGGGCGAATTTAACATTACTGATACTGCCCTGTTTACATGGTGATAAGCCTTTTTGTTTGAAAAAAAAAAAAAATTTTGTAAAGATTTTTACAGTTAGTACTAAAACATTTAAATACTTTATAAAAACTGTATGCATGGATTGAGATTCATTTTTTTTTATTTCCGATGAGTTTCTATTTCCTAATACAGAATTGATCCTATAAACAACCACATGCCAAGAAGCAAGAACAGAATCTGCTAAGAGGTTTCGCTTTCTCTCTCTATTTGCGAGCACTTGACTCCGTCACGAACTAAATGTGCAGAGTATATTTATAATCCAAGCAATCCTAGAAAATGGGTTACAGCTGTGAGTGTGTGATCAGTGGAAGTGGAAGCCGGTGTGTGCATAGCGGAATGTAGGGATTTGTACTTTATTACCAGTCTGTAGTTCACCAGTGATCTCCCTCAGCACAGATCGCTTGCGATCATGACAGTACCCCTCCTTTAAAAAGCAGATTCTAGATGCTCACAGAACAGTCCCGGAGGGAGGTGAGGCGGAACAGGGGGAAGAATGGAGGGCATGAAACTAGTATCTGCAGCGAATACTGGAACATGGAACTGTGTAGGTTCTGAAACAGGAGCTGAGAAGGACCTGGAGCATGAATCTGGGGAGGACCTGGAGCATGGATCTGCGGAGGACCTGGAACATGAAACTGCAGAAGGGCTGAAGCGTAACACTGTGGTTCAGCGGGTATAAACAGTTCAGAATTCCCCATTGGATCAGGAGGTTTAGGTTCACGAGACACAGGCAGTTCAAACCACCCCAGTGGGTCAGGAGACTTGGGTTCAGGAGACACTGGCCAATCAAACCACCCCAGTGGGTCAGGAGGCTTAGGTTCAGGGGACATTGGCGGTTTAAACCACACCAGTGGATCAGGAGGCTTAGGTTCAGAAGACACTGGCTGTTCAAAACACACCAG
>CAIGQW010000415.1:4905543-4927452 GCA_903798125.1 Danio choprae | reverse complement strand
TGTAATGTTCATCCGTCTCCCTCTCGTCATGTTATCCTCCGCCCCCCGGGCGTTACACTAACGTTGATTCCAGCTGGTGAGTGAATGAGTGAGGTGAGCTTATGTAGTGAGTGGGTGATGGCTGGAGCAGGTGAGTGTGATTACGTGCGCAGGTTTTAAGCCATTTTAAACATTGATTTTACAAAGGCCTATCTAAAAAAGATTTTAGATATTTTCCAGAATTTTCTTTCTTTTTTTAGATATTGTTTTGAAATATTATTTGTAAAGTTTTTGGATACGATGATATTAATCAAATCATGCAAACAGAGCATTTTTGGGTGAGCAAAACCATCAGAAACTAGACCTACCTTCTTTTTCTGTCATCCAGTCCTGCAGCACTACTTTACAAACAGATTGGGAAAAACTGCAGTTAAAAAATGTGTTCTATGTCTTCAAACAAATGTTTATGTTTTTATATCAGGTGGTAATTTTTTTTTTATTCAATTTTAAATGTAGAGCTTTATTAGAAGGATATTTATTATTTTAAATCGTAAATTAAAAAGGTTTAGAAGGATATTTCATATTTTAAATCTTAATTATTTTACTTTGGAGAGAATCAGTATAGATATGCCATTCTAAAATATTTACCACTACTTTTATCAAATAATTAAAAAAAAAAATCTTAAAACTGATGTGGATTTTGGATAGCTGCTGAGCGCAACAATAGCCTATATTTTATTACTTGCTCTTGTCCTGAAACACTTAATGGTTTCCTTTACTTAAGATAACCAAATAATATGCAACATCCTTTTATTAGTCTCTTAAATAAAGGGGAATTACCTAAGTGTCATATAGTCTAGGGAAAAATGTATGTGTTGTAGGTCTCTCCAGAGCATTTAGGCTGATTTTTTGACTGCGTCTACCGAAACAAGGATGTTATAAAATACATTATTACCGTCAAATTTCTGTGGTTTTATGTTATATATATATATATATATATATATGATTAGCACAGATCATCAGAAAACCGGTCAAACCAGTTTTGCACTTTATACCTCGTTGTGAATGAAAAGGTAGAGAGTAACCGCATTTCCACTGTCGGGCTAGTGCGTTTCCACTGGCCAATAGCTCGCAGCGCGCAAATCCTGCCCCCAGAACTACCCCCGAATCAAACTTCGTAAACAACTAAGTATTTTGTAATTTGTATTTGATGGGGTTTTTGAAAATGGGTTAATATTTTGTATCAAAATACTTTAGTTTCTTGTATTTTTGTATTTTTAAAATACCCTAAAATACTGTGTAAGTGAGTCTACATGATGACATCTTAAAAATGCGGCCTCTGATTGGTGCTTTCATAGTTATCTGCCTAGGCTTGAGATCAGAACAGAAAACAGATTAATGTTGAATAAGGTGGTCAATGCTTTGAGTATAGATGGAAATTATGCAACACACAAAGAAAATAACAGACAAATGGCATAGGTATTTTTGGGAGCAAGTCAACAATCACTGAAAATAGTATACTGCACAATGCCCAGCCTGCCAGTATATTGTACAATGCATCAACATCTTTGTTTAAGAAATTAGATGAAATAAAATATCAGTCTAAAAACAGGAATATGGAGCCTACAGCAGATAATCATTCGCTGTCTCAGTGCTGTGAAATAAGTTTTTCGAAATAAGTTTAGAAATAAAAAAAACACCTAAAGATGGTGTACTGGTGTTCACTATGGGGTAAACTGAGAATCTTGGGAAAACTAGTAAACTGCACAAATAATCCATAATACTGTTTCAAATGCCAGTAGTTGATCTGCAGGTGCTCTTTATATATAATGAGAGAAAAGATGTCTTTCTAAAGATGTAAAAAAGTGGCACAATACAGTATATTAGACACAAATATTTAATAATACTCCAGTCTATACAGACTGGTCAAAAACTCCAGAGCAGTATGCACAGTAGCAGCAGTATGTACAGGTGCTGATCTTATAATTAGAATATTTTCAAAAAGTTGATTTATTTCACTAATTGTGAAACTTGTATAATGTACACCATTATTCCACAAAGACTGATATATTTTAAGTGTTTATTTTCTTTTAATTTTAATAATTTTTATGACAATTAATGAAAACCCCAAATTCAGTATCTCAGAAAATGAGAATATTGTGAAAAGGTTCAGTATTGAAGACACCTGGTGCCACACTAATCAGCTAATTAATTCAAAACACCTGCAAAGGCCTTTAAAGGGTCTCTCAGTCTAGTTCTTTACTATTGTTCTATGTTATATTAGAATTCTAATTATATACCAGCACATGTGTATGAAGAGTTAAAAACTAATAACTCCTCACAGAAACTGATGCTTGATGTTATAGTCTCTGTAAGCTCGTCCAGGTCGGTAGCAGCAGCTTCAAAAACACTCCAGTCAGTGCATTCAAAACAGGCTTGTAAGTCCTGCTCTGTGTTGTTGGTCCATATCTTAACAGTCCTTAATACTGGCTTAGTAGTTTTAAGTTTTTGCCTATAAGTTGGTAGAAGATAAACCAGGCAGTGGTCGGAGAGTCCTAGAGTTGCTCTGCCGACGGAGCGATATGCATCCTTTATTGTTGTGTAGCAATGGTCCAAAATATTATTGTCTCTGGTGGGGCATATAATATGCTGTTTAAATTTAGGCAGCTCATGTGTGAGTTTAGCCTGATTAAAGTTTTGCCCGCTGACACCATATCGCAATCCGCTCTGAACAGCTGAAAGTCCGGTATGTGAAGCGTGCTGTCCGGAATGGCTTCATTCAGCCAGGTTTCCATGAAACAGAGCAGCAGAGTTGGTAAAGTCCTTGTTTTTGCGTGCGAGCAGAAGTAGTTTGTCCATTTTGTTAGGAAGATACATGATACTTAGTAGGTTTATTAAAGATAATTAAGTGTTTCAGGACATATATGTAAGATATTATAAGAGCAATAATAAAAAATAGCCTAGCAGCAATCCACAATCTGTTTTAAGACAAAAAATATATAATTTAGTGTTAAATAGCCTAGTTCAGAATGGCATAGGCTCCACTGATCTCCCCAAAGCAAAAGTAAAATATAAAATATCCTTCTAATAAAAGCTCTACGTTTAAAATTTCATTTTTAAATTTTACCACGTGATATAAAAACATAAACATTTATTTGTAATTCTTTAAATGATTTCAATATAGCTTAGACTATTTTATCTAGACACTATTGTGTTGAGCCAAAAGTGGACATGTAATTTGTAAAGTTTTATGTCTTTCTGTTGTATTCATATTTTGTATTATCTCCAAAATAAATAAAGAAAGAAAGATACCCAGCCGCTCGCGGCATCAACAGAGCTGTGAAGCGAGCGCTCTTTCGCCCGAACTCTCACACATTCATCTAAATGAGCACGTTTCATGCACAAACACACATTTTGAACTTGACAAAAACAAATTACAAAAAGAAATAGAGGGCAGCACGATGGCGCAGTGGGTAGCAATAAGGTCGCTGGTTCAAGCCCCAGCTGGGTCAGATGCCGTTTCTTTGTGGAGTTTGCGTGTTCTCCCCATGTTTGCGTGGGTTTCCTCCGGGTGCTCCGGTTTCCCCCACAATTCCAAAGACATACAGTATAGGTGAATTGGGTAAACTAAATTGTCCGTAGTGTATGAGTGTGAATGGGTGTGTATGAATGTTTCCCAGTGATAGGTTGCAGCTGACAGGGCATCCGCTGTGTAAAACATATGCTGGATAAGTTGGCGGTTAATTCCGCTGTGGCGACCCCAGATTAGTAAAGGGACTAATCCGAAATGAAAATGAATGAATGCAATGAATAGCAAAACGGTATTTAATTAACAAACAAGTTAAATTGATAGATTTTTAAAAATGAAACAACCGAAAATTGAATTAAAGAACTTAAACCAGCTCAAATGTTCACGAAATGTTGTGGTAATGCACTATTGTTAGTCATTTGAGACAGCACACTTTATAACAGCACTCCTGCAATATTTTCTCTTGCTTTCACAAATTTTTTTTTTTATAAAAAAAATCTTTTATTTATATCCATTATTAATATCTTATTTAAGTTTTAAGGTAGGCTATAGTCTATTTTTTCAGTGCATGACTGTCTGCTTCTTCAAATATATGGAATATACTTATTTGTCTTATTTGTGTTTAATTCGATGGAATAACATGGCCATTTTTCAGAAAATAGCCTATTTATTTAATTTAAAAATATATATTTCTTTAGCCTATATAGGCTATTAAATTATATTTATTTATTTAAACTATATTAAATTAAATTACAACATGTATTTTACCATTAGTTTTGGCTTTAACAGTTTATTGATAGGCTATTCAAAGAACATTTAACTGAGCTCTGTGAAAAGTCTTGTACAGTATGTAGGCCTACAGTCAAAAATGTAATATTAGAGACATATGTAATATGTTGCATGTGCATGTTTGTATATCTTTGAAATGTAAACATTAACTTGTATTTTAATATTATTTGAAATGACATTTAAATTAGAAATTTGGTCTATTTACTGCACGTCATTTATAGTATGTGTCAGAAAAGCAAGTGATTAAAAGCAAATACACTGCTTGAGCAATTCATGTGTGATTTATCCATTCATACATGCAGCATTTCCTTTATTTGGTGCAAATGAGATCACATCTTAAGTGAACTATGAAGTTTGCGTTAACCACGCACTCAGGCTTTTCGAGCAGACTCGGGTACAGTTTGTGGTTCCTCTGTCTTTGCACACGGAGACTAATTATATTTTATCACTAAGCATCAAGCATGGCAAGGTTGCTTGAGTCTATGTTTTGTGTCCCACTTCATTTTAATCAAATCCAAATTAATTAGCCTACAGTGATACCGCTTAGCTGATTAATCAGCAAGCTTCTGCTGTTGCACATTATCACAGTAATATCTTACTGGAATTTCTGTGTTTCCTTGTCAGTTCTTTGTTTGTTCATGCTGCTGTCTGTATCTCGTTAGGACTCTAGACTATCATACTGTATATCTGAGCTGGACTTCCTGAACCCAGCTGTCTACAAGACGGTATGTGCACATCTATGGCTTTAGGGTGTTTATTTACTATATGTAATAAACTGTCACTTGCAATTGGGTCCATCTCTAGTTTTAGTGTTACATTCCCTTTATGTATAAATTTTCTATGTAAAATTATTTATTACAATATTTGAAGGCAGCATTTGCATAAGCCTTAAGACATTTGGAGGAATGTTTTTTTTTTTTAATAAATACTCTTTTTATTAAATTTATTTTATGTATGTATATTTATGATTCACTGTAGCATTTAAGTTAGTGCTTGTTTACAAAAGGACAGTAACAGTTATTGGTGGCTCAAAATATCTGAAGTATCAAAATTATTGTTTCTAAAACTATGCTTAATTGATTCTTACTTATTTAATAGAACATACATAATTTATTTAAAGTACAATTTTAAATTGAAAAAAATCTTTAAAAAATGTTTACCTTACAAATTATTTTAAATGTAACAATATTATCAAGTGGGCTGCACGGTGGCGCAGTGAGTAGCACGATCGCCTCACAGCAAGAGGCTGGTTCGAGCCTCGGCTGGGTCAGTTGGCATTTCTGTGTGGAGTTTGCATGTTCTCCCTGTGTTTGCGTGGGTTTCCTCCGGGTGCTCCGGTTTCCCCCACAAGTCCAAAGACATGTGGTACAGGTGAATTGGGTAGGCTAAATTGTCCGTAGTGTATGTGTGTGAGTGAGTGTGTGTGGATGTTTTCCCAGAAATGGGTTGCAGCTGGAAGGGTGTAAAACATATGCTGGATAAGTTGGCGGTTCATTCCGCTGTGGCGACCCCAGATTAATGAAGGGACTAAGCCGAAAAGAAAATGAATGAATGAATATTATCAAGTAAAATATACATGTAACTGATTTGTAATAGAAACAGACCTAAGTGGTTTGTATTTGCTCATAGAAACTTTTTAACTTTATGCTAATTCATTTGGTTCAAATCATCTATTGTTAATTGTAAAAACTACTCAGTATGGTTGTGTGGAGGAGCATTTACATGTAATTTAATAAAAAAAACAACTTAATATAATTAAAGAAAATATTTGACTCAATCACTGCAGTTTTTTAAAGTTGTACATAGTTTTTACAGGGTTATATGTTGGTGAGGGGTTAAAACATGTTTTCACTTTTAAATAATGATCAAGAGCACCAGTAATTCTTACGGACTGACAAGGTAACCCATAAGTAATTAGTGAGGGCTTAACATGTTTTTCGCTTTCACTTAAAATAATTGGCCAGATCACCAGTAGTTCTTGCAGTAATACATGAGTAATTAGTGAGGGCTTAACATGTTTTTCACTTTAAAATAATGTTCCAAATTTCCAGTAGTTCTTGCGGTAACCCATAATTACTAAGGGGTTTTAACATGATTTTCACTTTAAAATAATGTTCCAGATTTCCAGTAATTCTTGGTGTAATGCATGAGTAATTAATAAAGGGTTAACATGTTCCTCACTTTAAAATTATGGTTACTGTGGACTGACAAGGTAGGTAATTAGTAAGGGCATAACTTGGATTTTACAAATAGTTTACAAGAAAGTTATTTAACAATTTATATTGCTTACAATATAAGTGCTGTCAGTGTTTTTATTAAGCATGTAATTGTTTTTGACAAGAGAACGTTATTAATTATTACCATATCTAAAAGAGAAGCCCTCCCCAGGATACTCTCATTAAAATTATTTGTATTGGAGTTTGAGACACTGAACTGAATGGAGCTCATAATAGTGAACTAATCCAATAATGAGCCTGTCAGGATGATTTCCTAATTATTTACCATTTAAATAATTAATGATATGAATAATATTTGTTTGAAATAAACATTATTAATGCTCTGGTGAAGGGGCATGAATAGTATTGTCAGTGTCCGTCCATGTCATGTGCTATTGTTTTGTCATGTGATTCCTTTGTCCTGTCTTTCCCGCCATCGTCAGTGTCAATTCATCCCACCTGTGTTCATCCCTTGTGTGTCATAAGTTTAATCATCCTCCTGTCTATTTATACCCTTTCGTCTGAGTCCTTCGTTGCCTGGTATTGTATTGTTATACGTTGATGTCCTGTCTGCCCGTTTCCAGTGTCTGTCATCAGTAAGTGTTTGTAAAATAAATCCGTCCTTTTGTTAATACCGTGTTCCCGTCTTGTCATGTCCAACATTAAGCGTTACAAGTATATGTTCATGTTTTGATACATTTTAATTTATATTCATAAATTTGTCCCCACTAAGAACATAATTGTTCATTTTATAGATGTTACTTTTGTGATTTTAATTGGTCAGTTTGCATATAGTTCTCAGTGACAATATTTTTCTTAAGTGATTCTCAAATATTTAAAAGGGAACTACCATTGTCCTAAATGAGTATTTGTTACTGCTTATAATTTTGCTTCTATTAGTTAAAAGTATTAAGCCAGGTGTTAATGTAGTACTACCTATTACTTCCTGTATAGTTACTTGTTAACAACAGACCATTATTCTAAAGCATTACCCTGTAATTTTAGTAGAGCCATGCACTTGATGTAAATTTAAATGCTTCATTGCTGACCATTATTTTGAGTAGCAATAAATCTGCCCTTCACAATAAATACAAGCACACACCGTAATCTCAGATAAATCTATTCTAGAAATTGTATATTATTCATAAATATTTTGTGAAGAACCAAATAATCTTGAAATCAGTTGTCATGATTAAAAAATCTGGAATCTATTAAATCATCTCAGATCTCAAACAAAGAATGGACCGCAGATCATATAGATCCCTCTCTCTCGGTCTAAATAAGTGGGATTCGAGGGAAACAAAAACTATGTTTCAAGTTTTGTTTTTTGTTAAAAATTGACTTGTCAAATGAAATAGTATGCTGACTGTGGAGAGGTGAGCATGATCGAACACCCAATGAGGGGGAGAGCATGCTCAGAGCCCGGCGGCTAGTCAGCAGGCCAATCAGAAATAATAAATAACATCTGTTTATTCTAGTGATTGGACCGGAGAGACACCCTTCTTAAGGAGAAGAGAGGGAGCAGCCGGGAGAGCAAGAGAGAGCAAACACACACACAGCTACACGTGGTGTGAAAGCTAAAATAATAAACAAAAATTACTTACATGTATCGCCGATCCTGTCTTCTTCTTTCCACAACAATAAACTATAATACACTGACGTATTCAAGTTTTTGTTTTTCTAATAAGAATTGTGTGATACTATTATGGAATAATGATTGCTTCTACACAGCATTATGAATTATATGTGTACTGGACTCTGGACATTACCTTGAATCAAAATGCAGCTGCTAGAGTGCTTTCTAAAACTAAGAAATTTGATCACATTACTCCAGTTCTTTCAGCATTGCATTGGCTCTGTATTAAACCTTGTATAAATTTCAAAATCTTATTAACTACCTACAAAGCCCTGAATGGCTTAGCTCCACAATGTTTGAGGGAGCTCTTGGTGTATTACAGCCCCTCGCGTTCACCATTAGGATTATTCCTAGAATATCAAAATTGACTGCAGGTGGTAGATCCTTCTCATATTTGGCACCTAAACTCTGGAACAGCCTTCCAAACACAGTTCTGACAGACTGACATTACAAACTGACACACTCTGTCAGTTAATAGCTACTAAAGACTCTTTATTTGTATTAGCATACACATAAAACACAAACACATAACTTTTGAAATCCAAATCCTCTCAAGGATAGATGGGAAAATGCTTGTGCCCAACTGAACCTAGATTTTCTCAGGGTTTTTTTTTCCTTTGCTTTCGTTAGTTGGGGAAGTTTGTTCCTCACCACTGGTTTGTTTGGTTTGAAACTAGCGGAGCTGCACATCTGTGGAGTTGCTCTTCAGTGCTTTGGGTTTCTGAAGTGACATTTACATTATACTGAACTGAACTAATCTGAAATTCAACTGTGAAAACTGGACTGAAGCAGTTTCAATTTACTGGAGCTTCATCTATGTTAAGCTGCTTTGACACAATGTACATTGTAAAAATTACTATAGAATAGAGATAAATTGAATTGAATTGATAGCAGGGCTAAACCTTTTAATCCCTACTGTGCAGACCCAGGCTTCAAATGATGATGGCAGAATTAGGTGACAAGATTTAAAAAAATAAATCATTTTGATAATTTTTTTTAAATGTATTTCTTTCATGAGAGTAACCTCTTTACAAAAGCCAAAAATAATTAATTAAACAAATAGAATTTTTGTTTTCATGTTGATGTTATGATGCACACTATAAATGAAATTAAAATTAAAATCTTACCCTTCTCCATCACACAATTTAGGTCTGTTGCCTTCACAGCAGACATTTTACCATCTGCACTGTAGCGCATTGAGTCTACATAAAAATAGAAGAAAAGTCTACTTATACAGTTGTATAATGTAATCTGTTGTCTAATGTAATCAGTTGATTCAAGTTGATTCAAGAATTTAATTGTATAATGGATTTCATAACAATATTACAGAACAATAACCTGAGATGGGGATTAGTTTAACAACTTTTGCCATAACATATGTCACTAAGTGCTTATTTTATGTTGTAGTGTTTGTTATAAATTATTATTCTGTGTATTTCATAATTTTTTTAAATATCATAAGAAGAAAACTTTTCTTTCTGTATATGTGCATTGTTTTACTATGTTACAAGTAACCATCACTGATCTCTCCTACTTTCTTAGTAGGCTCATAATACCATTAAATATTACTAACTTTGAAAAGTTGATAAGGGAAAAGCCACTTCTGGACAAATGTCATGTTGCTCATAGTCCGTGTTGTACGATCCACTCTCAATGCTACTCTGAGGCCAAATACGCTGAGGAATCACAGGAACTACAACCACAGAGATAATTTGTTTTACAATACAGTACCATTTACAAAATAAGAACAACCCTCCCGCACCCCGCAAAAAAAGCATTTGTCAACAATGTAATATCACACAGTAAAACTCACCCTCAGTACTACTGTTTTCTGTGACCTTGACAAGATGGACAGAATCTCTGTAGTTATTTTCCTGTGCTTTCGCTGTGGTCTGCAAGTCTGTATACCTTTTCTGTATTACAACCACTAAGTAAGGGAAAACAAATGAATGTCATATGGTAGCAGGGAAAACAAAGGCTTTCATATCACAGTATCTAACATCCATTTGACAGTAACTGACAATCCAAAACAACACAATACTCAAATGTATTTGAGCCTTGATGTAGCTAATAAATGTGGTTGTCAAGATTATAATAGAAATAATTGTACCTTTAATCAGTTGAGACCCACCTTTTTTATTTTTATTATGATGACACAACAGGATATTTGTCACAACTGCAATTAAAAGAAAAAAACCCAGTACAAAACAACCCAGTAACTCTGGAGACAGGAAGAATCCACGTGAATTGTCCATTTTTGTTACATCTAGATTAGAGAAAAGAATGTCAGACATCATTAATTAATAATGCTTCTGCATGGCATTGTACAGTATTTGCATCAATTGCATTTGTTTCCATTTAATTTCATAAATGAAATTAATTTTACTGTTCCATAACAACTACAATGAATCAACTTTCCCCTTTTTAATCATTTTCAATTAATAATGATTTACACTGTGTGATTTTTTTAATAATCGTAAATAATAGTAGCTTGTCACACTGCACAACTCTAATTCCCATGACACACTGTAAAAACTCTCATGTCTGGCTGAACGGCAATCAAAACACTCCAAAACTAACACTAACATTCTAAAATGATACCTCACAGCAAAACATAAACAATCTGTTTGTTATTTTTTTTAAAAACATGCCTTTATTATAAAACCAGAGAAAAACAGTTTTTACATTTCACTGTAGTGGTTACCATAGTAACGATCTTGATAGATGAGCTTCAAAGCCTTTCACACTTACATGTGAACCACTCACAGAATTGGACTTTTTTTAAATAGCCATTACTATATTCTAGAATGTATGTATTTTTCAATGCGTGTTTATGTTTTTACATATGCTCATGTTCTTTGTGACCTAGTTAGAATGTTATGTCTATGCTAAATAGTGTTTATTAATGATTTACTGGTTGTATATCTATCTTCTTTGTAGTAAAATGCTCAGTATTGCTTAACAACTTGCACTCAAACAACATCACATAAGTGTTTAATATGTATGCAGAGCTAATGTGGTTTAAAGAACAATCGTATGCATTGTAATTTGGTACTTGTATCGCATGTTGAGATGATAAAATCTTTAACATTTCACTATTAGCACCATTCAACATGCATATGTAAACGACCAGACTCAAAAAAACTTCCCATTGGCCAACTCAGCCCCTCAGTTGTGACATCATCAACCCTATTTAAGGAAGACATGACCCACACACTCTCTCTTCTTTACTATTCCTCTCTGTATATCGACAATGTGACCTGGACCCTTAGGCCTCATCTTCATAAGTATTAGTGTAAAAGGATTAATCTGCTAAAGTGAAGAAATCACAGTATTGTTTAATCTGTTTCTGATGGATAAATCTCAGTACAGTGTTATTGTATATGTAGATTTGAGTAAAGTTCCTCTGTCTATATTGTACATTTCTTTCAAATGATGGTAGATGTCCTCACAGTGGCGCAGTGGGTAGCACGTTTGCCTCACAGCAAGAAGGTCGCTGGTTCGAGCCTCGGCTGGGTCAGTTGGCGTTTCTGTGTGGAGTTTGCATGTTCTCCCTGTGTTGGCGTGGGTTTCCTCCGGGTGCTCCGGTTTCCCCCACAAGTCCAAAGACATGCGTTACAGGTGAATTGGATAGACTAAATTGTCCGTAGTGTATGAGTGTGGATGGGTGTGTGTGGATGTTTCCCAGAGATGGGTTGCAGCTGGAAGGGCATCCGCTGCGTAAAACATATGCTGGATAAGTTGGCGGTTCATTCCGCTGTGACAACCCCAGATTAATAAAGGGAATAAGCCGAAATGAAAATGAATGAATGAATGAATGATGGTAGATTGATTACGTTCTAAGCTTTGAATGCATATATACAAGGGCAGAAAAATTATGATATTTATTGTATTTGCTGAGCGATCACACTCGAAATTGTCTATTGTTTTCCTCATAACTGGAGTCACTAATCATGATGATTTTTGCTACATGTTCTGAGTAATAATTGTGATGTGTTGTTGGACAACACATTAATGATTTAAACTTATTCTGTGTGTTAATTCCGAGTATCTACATATGATTTCATTGTCTTTTTCATAATGCATTTCATTTCATAAGGATCCCAGGCGTTTCATAATGCATTTCCTTTCATATTGATCACAGGCAACTCATAACCTCGCTGGAATGCTGATCAACCGATCAGAATAATAATCAAGAGTAATAATAATCAAGAGTAATAATAATCAATAATAACAAATAATCAAGAGACTTCCAAGTCAGCATTCACTACGTAAGCCACAGACAAAAAAAAACATGCGAGTATGATTTAGATATCAGATATGCTAGTTTAGGTGATTTAGTTTTCTTTGATGATTTGTTATTGATGTTCGGCCCTGTTCTCTTTGCCTCTCTCTCTTTCATGTACATGCATGTTGTAAATATACGTGTTCTCTGTATCTTGTCGTAACTATTATTAAAAGTTTGGCCTGTCGGCGCAATAGCCTAGTGGTTAGCGCGCTGACATATGGTGCAGTAGCACTTCAGGGCGTCCCGTGATCGAATCCCGGCTCGAGGACATTTCCCGTCCCTACCCCCTCTCTCTCTCCAACTTCGCTTCCTGTCTATAATACTATCCTATCCACTTAATAAAGGCAAAAAGGCCAAAAATAAATCTTAAAAAAAAAAAAAAAAATTTGGCCTTTGCGGATTCCTTGTTTTTACACACAGAACAAGTTACTTGAACTCACAGATAGAGCTGCAGGTTGTACTAATCTGTTAATGTAGTAAGGTTAATTATTTTTCCAGGCCAGGAAAGTTACTTGATCTTTGAATTAAAAGGCAAATAAATTGTAGGCTGTAACAGACAAGCAGTTCAATGTAATGTAATTTTGGTTCGGCTACCATTAACAATAATGTCAACCCAAATATTCATAATTTTAATTTGCTACATTATATATTTTTTATTATTGTGTTTATTTTGTACTTCTGCCTTCTGCCACTTCAAACACTTCTGCCTGTTCAAAATAAACAGAAAAAGCAAGTACTAGAGATTTGTTATTATTCCTGTTGTACTGTACCCGTACCGAACTGTGACCTGAAAGCCGAGGTATGTACCGAATAGTGACTCCAGTGTATAATTACACCACTAATATATAGTGGACATAATCACACTTAAATAGTAGGTATAATACAATCTTAAATAATTTAAGTTTATTTAAGCTTGTTTTATACTTACTATGTGGCACTCTTATTTTGAAAATGAGGCAGGCTGAAAAGTCAAGGAGCCATTCATTAAAGGAGGCAGCCAAGCAAGACCACAAAGCATCTCTTAATTTTCTAAATGCATTAGAAATCAAAATGTGGATTTAAAGATTATAAAATTATTCAGTGGCAACCGAAGAGGCATAAGGTCATTTAAATGTATCTTTTGCTAATTTAACATGTATATTTGCAGCATATGTTTGAAATGAGGAAAGATATCTATATGTTTGTAATTAGGTAACTGACACATGTAAACTGCTTAATATAACAATTAATGCATGTTCATGCATTATATTATATGACTCAGCACTTATTGTGATTTTACTGTGATTTTGGAGTAAAATGATGCCTGATAAACTTAAAAAAAACACTTATCTGTTTATGTGAAGGTTGATATTAATTTCTGCCTGTGTTTTGTATATAGTATAGGTGAGGGATGCTTGATTACTAATGTTTTAATGACATCCATGACAGAAAGGTAAAATAAAAGTTCTAATCTATTATTGTGTTGTCAGTCAATCCTCGCACCTTTCAGTGCGGGTCATTGGTTTTACGACTAAACTAAATTAATATTTCTAGGAGTTTCTTTTCTTTTCTTTTCAGAATAGTAAACACTGAATTGAAACTTGACAGAACTGCTGGGCCATTACGTGACTGAAAACTATGAATGAGCATGCTCTGATCCACTCATCTAATGAATGAACAGCACAATGCTGTGAATTATCACAAAAAAATAATGTTGGTTAATTTTTGTATTTTTTTATATATTTTAGTCTAGTTTACACTACATTACTTTAAACATCAGCAGAACGCTGTGCCGTTTAGACTAAATGACTTGATCTTGTGTCTTTCATAAGTTCAGACCCACAGATAATATAGAATTTAAGTATATTTGACATGCTGTCAGTGGAGAGAGTTCTAAACTTGAAAAGACCCCTGAGCTCGATCTCTCGATCACTCCCAGAATGCTCCCCAAAAGTGCAATTTAATGCAGGACAGCAGCCAGACCCTTGGAGATCCCCAAAATGCAAGAATTTAAATGTAGGAGGGGTGCTGGACTTGTTACTAAGATGTTGTAGTGTAGGTGTGGTTTCTGAAGGAGCAGGCACTGCTGTGGCAGTGAAGTAATGTATATGAGGGTTATAATGTATATGTTAAAATCTGTAATGTATATTTCTAAATCAGCTTGAAATCAAAATGTACAATGTTTATTTGCTACCTCACATTGTATTCTTAAAGTGAATAATTATTTTCCAGACCTATTTTCCAGTCTAATTTATTCCACTGAAAAAGTATTTGTTTTGGTAATCTTCAATTAAAGTCTGACCATCTGTTTCCTCTTTTGAAGTGGTGGTCCTTCTGTTGACATCAACATTAGGGCTTCCATAGCAACTGCATATTAATACCCTCTCTTACCATTAAGTTACTAAGAGAAAATGATGCACAAAAGAAAGCCCCCTACTCAATATTCTGTTTCAGTTGGAAGTATGTCAACATACTAAAACGTCTCAGCCACTTCCGGCTCAGTGGACTTCAAACTACTTGGCACAATTGTAAAGTGCAATGTGTTACGGGATGTATACATCATTGTGATTGGCATTCGATTGCTCTTGCCTGCCTTGTGCTCCATAACACAGTTATTATGCATTAGTGTTTAATTCTTATATTATGGCCAAGTACACTTTGACCGCCATAGAAATGAAGATGAATTGAATTAAAGCTGACTTTAAACAATGCACCTGTGATTATGTGGATACACGCAGTCTTTACCTGGTTAAATTGCAAGCAGCATGATGGTAGAACAGGCTTGTTAGTGTTAAATTTGATGTGCCACAAGCAGTGGGGTTATAGTGTTGTCAGCGAGAAGGAGTGCGGATTTCCTGCTATAGTGGAAATGCATCATGGGGATTAGACTGTGCTGCTCATGCTGTTATGACAATTTGTACTGGCAAAGATCGACACTTTGGTGGATAGAGAAATGGGCTGACACTCGGTTTATTGGGGCTGGTGGCTGCTAAATTCGGAGCATGGCCTGAACTTTCTGAAAGCCTTGCAGCCTGATGAAGGCTTGTCCTGGCCCAATGTACAGCTGTGGACATCGGTGTAATGTGAATGGACGCTGACAACAGAGGTGCGGATCCAAAGGCAGGGTTTATTCAAGAATGGTCAGGCAGGCAACTGACAACAGGGTCAAACTGATGTATACAAGCAATCCAGACTCAAGGTCATTAAACAGGTGAATGGTCAGTACAGGCAGCAAGCAACGTGAACAAACGAAACAAAGTGAAGGTCAAAGCACAGCAAGGCCAGGCAAGGGAAACACATTATAAAGTTCACAATAACAGTAAACTGCAACCCAGGAGGGAGGTGGAGTGGAGGTGGAACAGGGGGGCCAGGTCTATGCAGCTGTGGAGGGCCTGGAGTGTGGAGCTGCGGAGGACCTGGAGTCTGGAGCTGTGGAAGACCTGGAGCTGTGGAGTGCCTGGAGCGTGGAGCTGCGGTAGGCGTGGAGCTGCAGAGGACCTGGAGCTATGAAGAGCCTGAAATCTTAAGCTGCAGAGGGACTGGAGGGT
Organism: Danio choprae; assembly: GCA_903798125.1. Classification (NCBI taxonomy): domain Eukaryota; kingdom Metazoa; phylum Chordata; class Actinopteri; order Cypriniformes; family Danionidae; genus Danio; species Danio choprae. Next base: position 4,911,488 of record CAIGQW010000415.1, on the reverse strand, counting down.
AAAGCTGCGGAGGGCCTGGAGCGTGAAGCTGTGGAGGGCCTGGAGCATGGATCTGTGGAGGGCCTGGAGCATGGAGCTGCGGAGGGCCTGGAGCGTAGAGCTGCGGAGAGCCTGGAGCTGTGGAGGGCCTGGAGTGTGGAGCTGCAATAGGTCTGGAAGCTCTGGTTCAGCAGGCAAAGGTGGGTCATACAACCACAGTGGGTCAGGAGGCTCTGGTTCAGGAAGCACTGGCAGTTCAGCTAAATCCAGTGGGTCAGGAGGCTTTGGTTCAGGAGGCATTGGCAGTTCATCTAACCCCAGTGGGTCAGGACGCTTTGGTTCAGGAGGCACTGGTAGTTCATTTAACCCCAGTGGGTCAGGAGGCTTTGGTTCAGAAGTCACTGGCAGTTTGTATAACACCAGTGGGTCAAGAGGCTTTGGAGGGTCACATGACTCTGGCGGCACTGGGAAGTCACACGGCTCTGGCGACACTGGAAAGTCACACGGCTCTGGGAAGTCACACGTGTAGCTCAGGTGGCGGCTCTGGCCTTTCGTCGGACTCAGGTTGATCTGGCAGGATCTGGCACCCGCCGTTCAGGGGATTCAAGAGGATCTGGCGCCCGCCATTCGGGGAATTCGGGAGGATCTGGTGCCCTCTCCGGGGACTCAGAAAGGGGGTCTGACAACTCTGGAGGATCTGGCAGCTCTGGCAGTGACAGAGGATCTGGCAGCTCTGGAGATGGTGGTGGCAGCTCTGGTGGTAATAGCTCTGATGGTGGCAGCAGTTCTGGCAACTCAGATGGTAGTGGCCATTCTTGTGACTCAGATGATGGTATTTCAAGGACAGGAACAACGGCAGAGACTATGACATGACGAGACTTAGGCCAAGAAACCATTTTCTGAGCCAGCGGCGGACTGGTGGTGACCATAGGCTGAGCTAGCGAACTGGCTGTGGCCATCTTGTTAGCTGGTGTCCTGGTGGCCACTTTGTGCTGTGACTGTGTGGTGGTGGTCTGATGAATAGAAGATAGGTGTGATGGTGATGTCAGCGTTAATGTAGAGGTGAGGTGTACATCAAGCCCTGTTGCCAGCTGGTCTTGTTGTACACTGCCCCCCCAAAAAACATTTAGGGGTCTCCTCCACCTTGCCCACGGTGAAGGAGGACCCACTCAGTTGCAGTGCAAGTTTAATGTAAAATTCTATTGTCCAATAGGGCTCATGTAATGGGATTGCAGAATAAAGTGGCTCAGAAAGTCCTACACAAAAAATATCATTACACACCAATCACTCATAGATGTTAAATGTGACACCCGCACAAAGTCCTTCACATACTCCTTGATAGACCGAGCTTCCTGACGGAGACACATAATCTTGACACCCGCTGGATCCATATGTGGCTGAGTCTTCTATCATGTGAAGGCATGCTGACAACGGAGGTGTGGATGCAAATGCAGAGTTTATTCAAGAATGGTCAGGCAGGCAATGGTCAACAGGGTCAAACAGAATCCAGAGTTGTGGTCATTAAACAGGCAAATGGTCAGTATATGCAGCAAGCAATGTAAACAAACAAAACAAAGCATGGGTAAAAACATGCAAGGCAAAGGAAGGCAAAGGAAACACGTCGTAAAGTTCACAATAACAGTAAAACAAGACTCAGCAAAGGTGTGTGTGTGTGTGTGTGTGTGTGTGTGTGTGTGTGTGTGTGTGTGTGTGTGTGTGTGCGCTGTATTTAAAGTCCATGTAATCAGTCCGTAATGATCCTTTAGCTGCGTGAGTGTGCAATCAACGGAATGAGGAACCGGTGTGTGTGCGGTGCGTGCTTGAAGTTGTAGTTTGTATATGTTGCAGATTTACAAACGAGGTAGGAGCAGTGTTGTTAAATGTGTTGTCCTCAGAGAATAAATCTAATTTGGACATAGTTGCAGCAATTGGATGCAATAATGTTGGATTAAGATATGAGGAAGGTAAGATGTTCTAATTATTTATAGGATTTTTTTCTTGGAAATCATTGGATTATGGGAATTATATGTTTAGGGCACAGCTGTCAGAAAGTGTAGAACTATTGGCTGCTTGTATGACGATGACATCACTGACACAGCTATTAAAATCTCTCTGAAAGGGTTCAAGGGAACATTTGAATGTCGCATCAATCAGCTGATTGATTGCTCATATTTTTGCATAGATCAGCTGATAAGCATGGCTTTCATATGCTCTCATCTCCATGTAAACACAGGGTGAAGTGAATGCATCGAAGACCATTCTGGCCAATCACAGACATTTCTGTTGAGTGTGTGAACACAATGGCTAATCAACCCATGACCTGCTCTCTCAATGTCTGTAGATCATCACTACATCTGACTCCACATGGGGTCAGATTGGCCAACTGCTACAGAATATTTACCATGCTATTAACAAAATTAGCACTGTTCAGAATGATTGGTCTTCTAAGCGAATGCGCCATTCAGTCAATAAATCCCCTTGAGGGAAAGAGGGTTACATTCTAACATTTCTGTATGTGACAATTTTTAACACATATGAAACACATTTTTTAACACATATGAAAAAACACAAATAAATTCAGACTCACTGTGCAAAGTCCTTAAGTCTCACATTATGACAACTAAGTTGTGATATGGAGATCATGTTTGTGCAATCTGTCAAGCTACAATCGTAAAAATTATCAAAACTCACACAGTATAAGCTTGGCTTTAGAAAGATTCAGGTTACCTGTGATTGATGGTGTTGATGTTGGTTCTGCACTGGTGGGAACTGACAAACCAAGAGATTCTGTAAAAGAAGAAATGTTTATCTTAAAACATTGGCCACCTCTCAGCTATTCCATAGTATGTATGTAACTTAGAATCCCTTTATAAACTAATGTATAATGTAGGTCATTCATAATGTATATTTCATTTTAAAGAAGACATATTGGGAACAGTTAGTAAGGAGTGGACAGACTTTTATTAGGGCTGAGACACACCAAGCCAATGGTCAGCTGTTGGGCTTTATCAATCTATTGGTCAGCATTGGTCGGACAAGTTGGTTTGGTGTGTTCCACATGTTGCCTCTAGTCGGGTTAACATTGGAGCTTGTTGGCCTGATTCAGCGTTTTGAATCGGTGTGGGACCATCGGCTGATCAATAGTGCGATACAGTGAAGCGATGCAGTAAGTAAACGAAGTCAAGAAGGAACACAAAGAGGTCGGCTGTAATTTCTCTATATTTCTCAAATATTTTCAAATGATGTAAATTATTAGATTATCAGACATATTTGCAGGAGCGAATTTGTCCATGGTGAGTGACAATTACTGTGGTAATTGTAACAAATGCTGGTGTGTCACCAGTTGTAGTCTCCCATTGTGATCGAGAAAACAGATCCTCCCACGCAGGTGCAGAATGCTGTCTTATTTCACTTGGCTTTCATCTGTTTGATGTGTTCACACACAAGATTTTGATCCATACATGAACCGACATGAGGGGACAAAACAGTTTTGTTTCATTGGTGCTAATTGTTTGGCATCGGGTTGGTGTGTACCAGCCCTTAGTCTTGAAATATAGCTTATGAGCCATAGAAAATATTATATATATATATATATATATTAGAAGTTGATTTATCTATTAAAACATTCCATGTTATTTATTAAAAGCAAATAATTAAAAAAAGAAAGAAAACAACTTACTATTACATATCAAACCAGCTGCATTTGTTTCCTTGCACAAATATTCATTGTTGATGTACTCCTGACACTGCCAAAGGTTTGTACTTTGCCTTGCACAGCTAAAATACCAGAGTGTTTCACTTTTATGCTTGAAGGGGGGGTCAAAAGATGTAAAATGTTCAACAATTCCACAGTCCAGCATGTTACAGGCCATTGTTGCTTCCTCCTTCTGCCAGGATGTGTCACACACTGTTCCCCATGTACCATTTCGATGAATTTCCACTCTCCCAGAGCATCGATCCAGACCACCTGTCAGTCGTAAAATCTTGTATTCTGCAATAAAATTAAAGGATAGAAGGTGAAGAGACACATGCAACATAATTTTGGCAATTAGAATAAAAATGTGTCAGCTGCGGAAAACACATATTGTCTATTGAAACAAAAGTTTAAATGTTCAAAATTTATCTATTTGGTTGGCTTTATTGCATATTGGCTTTTATTGTTGAAATGGAATTCTGCTCCAAGTTATTGCAAAGTTAATTTGTTTAATATGAAGAGCACATCTCTATTAAATGAACAGGTTAGTAACATAATTTTAAGATAATAAAAAAAAAACACACACACAACAGGGTTTCATTCATGAAAATCACTTGTAAAGCTGTTCAAAGAATAGGACACTGTTTGGACTTCCCATTAGAAATTCTAGAATACATAAAGATAGCTGAGGAATTTCATGAGAAACACTGTTCTATAGTTTCTATAGGGTCACAGCTATGATTTTTTGCTGACAATTTGGCTCACACCTATTCAGACAGATATTTGTTTCCATATGAAACAAGCCTCACAGTGTTTCAGTGTTCTTTTTGACAAACTGATTACACAAAATTTTGATGCACTGGCATGATACAATTTGTGTGGTCTGTCTAATTTCTTTTCTTTGTTGCTGATAGTTATATAACATAACAATGCACTGCATAAAACATAGTGCTCATTGTTGTCACTTTTTACTCAGCTGTTCAATCAATGAATGGGACAAATATGCAGACCAACCTACTGTACTTGTAAAATGACTGTACAGCATAGGAAAAGTGCATGCTGGTTTGACAAGAAGGTGTGCTAAGATGCATTGCTGGTGTGTTGATATTTTGAAGCAACTAAAATAGACTCCACCATTGACCAAAAAAAAAAGTTGTGCAGTTTTTATTGTATAAAGAGTGCATTATTTATGCACCTATGTGGGTTCAAAACACACATAAACATTGCTTAATATACACAGGGATGTACAGCAGTACAGCAATACACAGATGTCTTTACATATGAAAAAACAAACAAAAAAACATATACAACAAAATATATACAGACAGTGGTTATGTAAAGTATTCAGACCCCTTCAAATTTTTCACTCTTTGTTATATTGCAGCCCTATGCTAAAAAAGTATTTTTTTCCTTATTAATGTACACAAAGCACCCATATTGACAGAAAAAACAAAGAATTGACATTTTTGCAGATTTATTAAAAAAGAAAAACTGAATAATCACATGGTCCTAAGTATTCAGACCCTTTGCTCAGTATTTAGTAGAAGCATGCTTTTGATTGAATACAGCCAATAATGCGAAAAGTTTTTCACACCTGAATTTGGGGATCCTCTGCTATTCCTCCTTGCAGATCCTCTCCAGTACTGTCAGATTGGATGGTAAACAGCATTTTTACCTCTCCGGAGATGCTCAATTTAAGTCAGGGCTCTGGCTGAGGCATTCAAGAACAGTCACGGAGTTGTTGTGAAGCCACTCCTTCGTTATTTTAGCTGTGTGCTTAGGATCATTGTCTTATTGGAAGGTAAACATTCGGCCCAGTCTGAGGTCCTGAGCACTCTGGAGAAGGCTTTTGTCCAGGATATCCCTGTACTTGGCTGCATTCATCTTTCCCTCCATTGCAATCTTTTGTCCTGTCCCTGCAGCTGAAAACCACCCCCACAACATGATGCTGCCACCACCATGATTCACTGTTGGAACTGTATTTGACAGGTGATGAGCAGTGCCTGGTTTTCTCCACACATAACACTTAGAATTAAGGCCCAAAAGTTCTTTCTTTGTCTCATCAGACCAGAAAATCTTTTTTCTTACCATCTTGGAGTCCTTATGGAGGCCACTGTGCTCCTAGCAATCTTAGGTGCAGCAAAAAAAAAAAAACATTTTGTAACCTTGGCCAGATCTGTGCTTTGATTATTAAAACTGATTTTACCAAATGGCTGCAATATAAAAAAAGAGTGAAAAATTTAAGGGGGTCTGAATACTTTCCGTACCCACT
>CAIGQW010000415.1:4891468-4905443 GCA_903798125.1 Danio choprae | reverse complement strand
ATATATATATATATATATATATATATATATCCACTGCGTACAACATAAGCTGGAATAGCTGGTGGTTCATTCCACTCTGGTGACCCCTGATAAAATCAAGCAGCAAAGGAGGGTACTTCTTCACTGCAACAGTTAATAGACCTTTTTATGTAACACAGACAGAAGACACGGACAGAAATACATGTGCTTGTATAGACTATGAAAATGTCAATCTGCTTGTTGACAAATGTTGCTGTTACAATGAGATCGAGTTTGTAGGACCTCTGGAGGACATTGAAATAACATGGCAGCAGTGGTCCAGAGTAGTAACATCTGAAGAAGAGAAAAACTTTGCCAAAGTCACAAAAACTGGAAAGTATGAGGATCTGTTGACTTTGCTTAACAAGAAGCTGGACTCTCTATCTAAGTACCATTTCAACTGGATTCACCAAGCCAAAACACTCAAACAGCTGAAAGAAACCCTATGTAAGGATGAAGTCTGCATTCATGTGGACTTCACTGAGAACTATGGCTGTAAGCTCAACAATGAAATTCAGGCTTTCAGCCGCAGACAGGTTACAATTCACACCAGTGTGGTGTATGTGGCCTCATCATCCTTTTCCTATGCAACTCTCTCTCCTTCTCTCTGACATGATGAATGTACTGTATAGGCTCACTTGGAGCCTGTATTAATGGATGCCATAGGTAAATGTAACACAATGCCTAGTACCCTACATATTATCAGTGATGGACCAGTGACCCAATACAGTAAAAAGAAAAACTTGTATCTGCTCAGCACAGTACCTTTTCAGTCTGGCTTCAAAAAGGTCACTTGGAACTTTAGTGAGAAATCACATGGAAAAGGAGCTCTTGATGGAGTAGGTGGGGCTGTAAAACGCATTGTAGATGCATCAGTCCAAAGAGGTACTGACTTGCAAAGAGCTGCAGAACTTTACAAATTCTTGAAGGACCAAGACTTTACCCTCAAATACTACTGGATATCAGAGGAAGACATTGCAAAGTATGATGAATCTGTACCAAAAAATGTCCCTGCTCTAAAAGGTACACTCAAAATTCATCAAGTAACCTCTGAAGAACCAGCTGCTATTCGGTGTAGGGAAATTTAATGTTTCTGTGCAAGACCAGGAATCTGCAAGTCCTATGATCCATCTACAGTAGATTTCCGTAATGTATCAGAGAACGTTCCCTCAACATCTACTAACTGTCTGCGAGACCTCAAAGGCAAGTTCAATCTGGTCAGATATGAAAGTAAGCCTTTTGTGGGACAGGTCATCAAAGTGGTGGGTGAAGAGGTGAAAGTGAGCTGCATGCAACAGCTGGGCGGAAAGAATGCTTTCACCTGGCCTCATCCACCAGACCTCCTATTCTACCATAAGTCTGATGTCCTGCACATGATATCTAAGCCAGAACCTTTGAACAAGCCACCGATCCGCGAATCACAGCACGTTATGTTAGCTGACCAATCAGAACCTCTTGAGGGCGGGCCTTCAGAGAAACTAGGAAAAAAGATAGTCTTTTTCATATTAGCTAAACAGCAGTATATAATTAAAGTAAGATATATTAAAAATAACGTGATTTTTAACAAATGAAACATGAGCACACATTGTTTTGCACCCCATAAACAACTAAGCCTTAAAAATACAGTCTCAACCACCCTATTAAGCACTAAAAACAGTACAGGTATAAAAGGTCTTGAAGTAATGGCTCAAAACTGATAATCCATCAAAACTCATTTCCCATTCTACAGCATTTGCTAGTTCACTTTTGATCTATTGTAAAAATAAAACATCTATTTTTTTTACTTGAAAAAACAATACAAGGTGAACCCAAACCAGAAGACTCAAACAAACAGAATTTCTTTATTGAGATGTGTTGGCTAGTCTGCAGTCAAACAGCATCTTAAAAAGTCCACGAGTCTGTTGATTTCAGATTCTGTTAGAATTTGAGACATTAGCTGTGTAACTTCTGTTAACAACAGGTCATAAAAACGCATTTTGCTTATTAGTGCTCTTCTAAACTCCAAAAAATGTGTGCAGGCTGAAGGTCAATTCTGAAGGTCAATTCTTATGAAAACTCTTAGTTTTTTCAATTCCCTGGGATCTTCTCCTAGTACCACAAACCTACACTGAACCCAGAGACATATCACTATCTGACTGGATGGAAATGTGTGTTTACAAAGTTTGTAAGTCAGCATAATTTTTAACAGGCTGACTAACTTCTTCAATGTCAGTTTTTGATTTCTTGAGGTTCAATTGTTTTGTCAATAAGATTATCTTGGAGCTCTTGGATCTGTTTTTCTAATTCTGATTTAGCCTGAGATTGTGGTTTAGCTCAAGATAAAGTGAATTCTCTGTGGCAGCAGATAATGCCTTTCACATTAATCTTGCGAATACAGTTGAAATCAGAATTATTAACCCCCCTTTGATTTTTTTCTTTTTTAAATATTTCCCAAATGATGTTTAACAGAGCAAGGGAATTTTTACAGTATGTCTGATAATATTTTTTCTTCTGGAGAAAGTCTTATTTGTTTTATTTCGGCTAGAATAAAAGCAGTTTTAAATAAAAAAAAAAACATTTTAAGGTAAAAAATTATTAGGCCCTTAAAGCTATATTTTTTTCAATTGTCTACAGAACAAACCATCATTATACAATAAATTATCTAATTACTCTAGCCTGCCTAGTTAACCTAATTAACCTAGTTAAGCCTCTGTAAATATCTAGTAAAATATTATTTACTGTCATCATGGCAAAGATAAAATAAATCAGTTATTAAAAATGAGTTATTAAAAGTATTATGTTTAGAAATGTGTTGAAAAAACTTCTCTCCATTAAACAGAAATAATTTCAATAATTTTTATAATTGTTGTGAATTCTGTGATTTCTGTCTTCATTTGGGTAATTTTTTTTGGGTCAAAAAAAATTATGAGAACCCAAACCAGGAGACTCTGACAAACAGAATTTCTTTATTGAGACATGTTGGTTAGTCTGCAGTCAAACAGCGTCTTCAAGAAGTCCACGAGTCTCCAAGAGCCTACAGGAGTCTCTTACAAGTTTGCAGTCTGCAAGTTTAAAACAAGTCTGATTTGAAACAAAGATGTCCATTCATATACTTGTTTTTTTGTATAACACAAATATATACAAGGGCGCATGCAGCATATACAACAGCGTGTGGCAACAATGTATGGACTCGTGCTGTGAAATCTCATGTAGACTAGATATAGACCTTTTTCTTGTGGTAGGATGCTTAGAACGGAACGGTTACTAAAGTAACCCTCGTTCTCCGAGGGGGGGAACTACAATGCTATGTGGAAACTTCCACTATGGGGATTTCGTCAGAAAGCCAATCATCTGAAGAGTAATAAAACGGGCCAATGAAATGCCAATGAATTGGGAGTGTCAGCGCGCACAGCTGGCAGCAATCACAATTAGTCTGTGTATAAGATGCCAGCTCTGCCCTGAAACCATACCTTTTCTAGCTGAAAAAGCCGAACTACAGCTGTCAACTAAGGCGCAATTGCTATGGCGAAGGAACATAGCATTTCCGTTCCCCCCCTCGGGGAACGAGGGTTACTTTAGTAACTGTTCCGTTCCCCAGTGGGAGGGGGAACTACAATGCTATGTGGAAACATCCACTATGGGGAAAAGTATGGAAAACGCCACAGCGACTGAACCTTACCACGTCGTTGGTGAGAGGTTTGCCAAGCTTAAGCGCAGCCCTCCAACGTGTCCCCTGGCCCTTATTCACCTACTTACCTGATAAGGTTTAGTTATATTTTTCGGGGAGTCGCAAAAATGCACCTAGTTAAGTTCTAGGAATTTAAGATACAACAGTACGTTGGGAAAGCGTGCAGTCCCGGATGGAGGACGCTGCGGAGGCCACCAGCTACCCAATGGGGAGACCTGGTGGCAATAAGACATATGGACTAACCCTATAAGGGGGAGTACACATACAAAGATGGTTTAGCGGGGAGGGAAGACACGGGCCCGCCCAGAGGAGGGAACTATACCGTGGCTGAGTGAAGCGTTTGGGATTGCCAGTGGGGATCGCACATAGCTGGCAGCTATACCCAGAATGTGGGCTGACCAAGTGGGCATGCCAACAACGTAGTGGGCCAGGCAACAGACTCCGTTGAGTCAGATGCTGGGGGCCTTGGAGGAACTTTGTAGGGTTCGCCAAATGAGGAACTGAACTGATCAGAGTAAAAAATGCACACGTATCTCTGTGTTAGAGAGAAAAGTCGCAATTTCCTCATTGAACCGGGGTTAGCCAGCACATGTAAGGAAATGGGCTTCACTCGAAGATTATAAAATCTCGCAAATGTATTAGGTGTCACGTGAACAAGACACAGCATTAAAAGGGCTAGGTCTGCCTCCTCCGAAGGCATCGCTTGCAGGTTCACCACCTGGTCTTTAAACGGTGTGGTAGGAACCTTGGGCACATATCCAGGCCGGGGTCTCAGGATAACGTGAGAGAAGTCCGGTCCAAATTCCAGGCACGAATCACTGACCGAAAATGCCTCCAGGTCCCCAAACCCTCTTGATCGATGCCAACGTGATCAGCAGAGCTGTCTTCCAGGACAGAAATCTCAAGGATACTGAGTCGTTCAAACAGAGCTCCACGTAGGCTCGTAAGTACTACGGAGAGGTCCCAAGAGGGCATGAGAGGGGGGCGGGGTGGATTTAATCGCATCACACCTCTAAGGAACCGGGGGACAAGGTTATGCCTTCCCACGGTGCCGCCATCCACCGCATCATGATGAGCATAGATGGCGGCGACATAAACCTTCAGTGTAGAGGGCGACAGCCTCTGCTCCAATCTATCCTGAAGGAAAGAAAGCACAACGCTGATCTGACAAGTTCGGGGGTCTTCTCGGAGAGAAACGCACCACTCGATGAATAGACTCCACTTCAGGGCGTAGGCATGCCTTGTAGAGGGTGCTCTAGCCTGAGTGATGGTGTTAACCACCGCAGCCAGTAGGTCACCTAAGTCTTCCGCGCTCCGTCTATGGACCACACGTGGAGGTTTCAGAGATCTGGGAGCGGGTGCCCCATCCTTGAGAGAGAAGGTCTTCTCTCAAGGGGTTTCGCCAGGGAGGGGCTGTCGCGAGGAGAGAGAGTTCTGAAATCCAGGTCCAGTTGGGCCAAAAGGCGCAACAAGCAAGAACCGCTCCTCGTCCTCCCTGAGGTTGCACAGTAACTGCGCTAGTAGGCTCACTGGGGGAAACGCATATTTGCGCATGCCCCGAGGCCAGCTGTGAGCCAGTGCATCCGTGCCGAGGGAAGCCTCGGTCAGGAAATAAATCCACTGGCAGTGGGTGCTCTCGGAGGAAGCAAAAAGTTCGACCTGGGCTTCTCCGAAGCGCGCCCATATCAGCTGGACAGACTCAGGGTGGAGCCTCCATTCTCCCTGTCGTCACAACGACGTGCCTGGACACTTGTTCTAGAGGCACACCGGCCTGTAGAAACGCAGGGTCCGTCCATGGACTGAGGGTGCGGCGACACAGCGGAGTGACAGTCACCCGGTGTGTGCCCGCGTGCCATGCTCGTCTGGGGACCCAATCGTGAGGACGGACGCATCGGAGGATGCACCTCTGCGTGAGCATTCTGAACAGCTGCTTGTGAAGGCAGCGGTTCAGAACACGCAGATCTAGGATTGGCTGTAACCCACCGCTTTTCTTGCGTACGATGAAGTTTGGGCTGTAAAACCCGCTCTTCATCTCGGCTGGAGAGACCGGCTCGATTGCATCCTTCGCCAGGAGGACAGCAATCTCCTTGCGCAAGACGGGCGGACACAGGGCTGACCCTGGTGTAATACACGCCCGTGAACCTGGGAGGGCATTTCGTGAATTGAATCGCCTAACCGAGTCTGATCGTGCGCATGAGCCATTGCGACAGGCTGGGCAGTGCTAACCAGGCTGCCAGAGCTCACGCAAGTGGCACCAACGGCACGATGACTGACGAACCAGCGGTGGGGCAGCAAGGAATGGGAGGGCTGTCACATCCAGAGAAGGGAAAAAAAGCTCTTTCTTTGATAATTTGGTGGCTGCTGGCCGTGAGGTAAAAAACACCATTTGATGTTGTGCTCGGCCCTCCACCGAGGAAAGAGCAAGTCCCCTCTTCTCCGGATGGCCCGTCTCAGGGTCGCTTCGCGGTCCGCTTACCGGACTTAACGGCTCCCTGGGGCGGGGGCGCTGCATGCCTGCGGGGTGCTCGACGCAGCCGCTTAGCTGGTGGAGCGGGAAGGGGCGGCGGAGCAGGTCTTGAAACCACAGGCGGGCGCCCTCGGCGAGGAGCAGCCGAGGTGGATGGTTCGGCGGGGGGAGCGGTTTTACGAGCCCGCCGATAGATGACCTCACCCATCGCACTCAACTGCTCTTTCACCACCGTGAATTCCTGGGTGAACTCACCGACGGTGTCGCCGAACAGGCCAGCCTGGGAGATGGGTGTGTTAAGAAAGCGGACTTTGTCAACATCACGCATCTCGGCCAGGTTTAACCAGAGGTGGCACTCCTGGACCACTAATGAGGCCATCGTCTTTCCCAGGGCACACGCAGCCGACTTGGTGGTACGCAGTGTATAGTCGGTTGCGGTTTGAAGCTGGCATTTCATTGGCCCGTTTTATTACTCTTCAGATGATTGGCTTTCTGACGAAATCCCCATAGTGGAAGTTTCCACATAGCATTGTAGTTCCCCTCCCGCTGGGGAACTTCCGTTTACAATGTTTACAACTGGTAAATCTTGATCTTAAAGTGGTTGTCAATACCATTTTGAGTGGGTTATGGAGTGTTTTTGTGATGCACAACTTTGATTTTGAAATATAGCATCAATGTTCCCGACCTGAACAAAAGCAGTATTAGTTCAAAGACGTTAAAAGCAAGTAAAATAGATTAAAATGATCGTTTCAAAGCTGTCCAAATGTGACTTTATATGCATCAAGCTGGACTTGTGCAGCGTATACAACAGGGTACGTCAACAATATATGCACTCACTGTGAAAGTGAGAGTAATACGACATTACCAAAAAAATTGCTTAAATAAACACAGTTTAGCCTGGTGAGCTTCAAATGCAATGCAAAGCCTGATGAGCTTCAAATGCAATGCAGAGCCTAAGGAGCTTCAAATAAAGTGCAGAGGCTATTGCCAGATTCGGCATGACCAAGGAATCCATAGAATCCAAGAAAATTATTTTCTGACAAACTGTTCAAAAGTTTGTATCTCCTGACCTGTAGATGGCATTGTACTCAACTTTAGCATGGACCTTTAGATCATACTGTTCATTGAGAATTTTAAGTTTCATTTTGATTAATTAATGTTTAGCTGAGATACAGTCAATGTTATGTTTGCGACATCATAACTTTTGGACAAAATTGAATACTAAAATTCTGTTGAGTTACTTCTGTGTGTCTCAGTCCATAGATTATCTGAGCAATATCTGGGAAAAATTGGTTCAGTTTTAAAGGACAAGTAGTGTTTAAATGTATTACTGTTCTTTTCAAAATGGTCACTGTTGTAATATGTGGAGTTTTAATGTATGTCATTGGTGTGAATCAGCATGATCAGTGAAATCCTTTGTACTTAGTTTTATTTTTCTAGCTCAAATGGCTAAAAAGTTGCTGGTGGTGCTATAGAGTTAGTTCTAAAGACTCTAAATTTGGTCAGAGTACTACTTTTGACCACCACTATAAGTCTGCCAAAGTTCACAGTTTTCCTTCATATTATTCATATGGCGGACAGGTGGTTCAGCCCACCCTGGATATTTGATATCACCACATTCAGCATGACCCAAGGATCCACAAAATCCAAGAACATGATAAACTGTTCAAAAGTTATAATCATAAATATACATTTTAGGTATCTGCTGACCTGTGGGTGGCATTGTGGCCAACTTTGGCATGGACCTTTAGATCGTAGTGTTCATTTGAGAATTTTAAGTTTCATTTTGATTGATTAATGTTTGGCTGAGATACAGCCTTCTGAACCAATTTTTGTTCAACTTTGTTATGTTTGCAACATTATAACTTTTGAACAAAATTGAATATTAAAATTATGTTCAGCCATTTCTATGCGGCTCAGTTCATAGATTATCTGAGTCAAATCTGGGAAAAATTGGTTCAGTTTTGAAGGACAAGTTGCGTTTAAATATATTACTGTACTTTTCAAAATGGTCACTACTGTAATGGGTGGAGTTTTAATGTATGTCATTAGTGTGAATCAGCATGATCAGTGAAATCCTTTGTACTAAGTTTTATTTTTCTAGCTCATATGGCTCAAAATTTATACCAGTTTAAATGGAAAAAATTTGGTCTGCTGGTGGCGCTATAGAGTTAGTAGAGAGACTCCAAATTTGGTCGGTTGACTTCTTTTGACCACCACTACAATTGTGCCAAATTTCATAATTTTCCTATTTACGGTCCATATGGCTCCTATTGACTGCAATTCGGGAAGAAAAGCATAATAATAATAATAATAATAATAATAATAATAATAATAATAATAAATATAGCTGCAAGCAGCAATAATGGTGCCAAGCAGTCCAGAGGCTGTAAGAGCAAAGCAGTCCAGAGGCAGTAAGAACAAACCAGTCCAGAGGTAAAATAAGCAAAGCAGTCCAGAGGCAAAATGAGCAAAGTAGTCCAGAGGCAGAATTAACAAAGCAGTACAGAGGCCATGAGCAGCAAGCTCTACAGAGACGATCAGATTAAATCAGATCAGATCAGAAACAATGAGTTCTGAATGCATTTGAAGTTAATTTATTTAAAAAATCAGGACTTCTGTTTGACCTGTGTGAGGAGTAGCTGCGTCTCGTTTGTGCTCCCACAGTTTTCTTCATAAAACTTCCTTTTTTTGGCCCATCAGATATTACTAAGTCAGGATATTAGTCGGTCTACAACTGTGAAACATTCTGTGAAACATGGCTTCGAAATCAAAACACAACACTAGGAAAGACAAATTAAAAAAAGACGAAACACAGGCTAGCCGAGCTTAGCCGACATTACTACAGTCGTGGCCAAAAGTTTTGAGAATTACATAAATATTGGAAATTGGGAAAGTTGCTGCTTATGTTTTTATAATAGCAATTTGCATATACTTCAGAATGTTATGAAGAGTGATCAGATGAATTGCATAGTCCTTCTTTGCCATGAAAATTAACTTAATCGTGACCAGCTCGCATTAAGAAATCTATTTTGAAGTTCCCAAATTTATAATTGGGCTTGTAATATCCAAAAGATTTTATATTGGAGGAACAATATAAATTCTGAACTCCCTTATTGGGCTTACCTAGAACAGTCCTCAACTCGCCTTTCTCTGAGCTGTTATATCCTCTCAATTACCTTTACCTGCAAAGGTCAGTTCAAATTTAGGAGTATCCCCATTAGTTAAGATATGGACTGAATTTAGGAAACACACTGGTTTACATAGGTCTTCTATTCTTTCTCCAATGTTTAAAAACCAGTTTTGCACCATCCAATACGGATGCAGCTTTCAGAATATGGTTTGATAAAGGCATAAAAACATTGATTACCTCTACAAGAGTGGTATTTTCTCATCCTTTAATAACCTTTCTAAAAGATTTGACCTACCTAATTCACATTTATTTAGTTTTATTTCAAGTCAGTCACTTTGTGCAAAAACTACTTCCTCATTTTCCAAATCATCCTCCTGAATCTCCACTGGATGACTTGTTAAAGCTTAAACCACACTCAAAACATTGCATTTCTGTCATTTATAATCTGATTCACAATATTAATCCAGGCTCTGCAAATTAAGCCAGAGGTGCTTGGGAAGAGAACTTAGGTTTTGGGTTATCTGATGAACACTGTGAGCATATTCTTGAACTCACACACACACCTCTTCTACATGTGCAAGACATGTGCTTATACAATGTAAGATTCTACATAGGGTTTACTACACTAATACTAGACTTAGAGCTAAAATATACCCCTCTGTCAGTGATGCATGTAATAGGTGCAATCAATCACCAGCGGATCTCATACACATGTGGGAATGCCCTAAATTATTTGATTATTGGACTAAAATATTTAAAACGTTGAAAGATGCATTCGACATAAATCTGGACACAAATCCACTTCTGGCTATTTTTGGGTTGGCAGAAGAAGCTAATCTTTTAGTAATGGTCTGAAAGGCTTTAGTTTTTACTACTTTACTAGCAAGACGTCTCATCCTGTTAAAGTGGAAACACGTCTCTTCACGCTCTTTTGATGCATGGATAAAAGAAGTGTTTACTTGCATTAAATTTGAAAAAATTTAACTATCACTTACTGGTTCTTTAAAGACCTTTGACAAGTTGTGGCGCCCCTTTTTTGTAATTATCTGCTGGCTAACTCTCTTGATTCTTAAGCTGAGCAATAATATATGAATACATATTTATTATTCATTTTCATTTTTTATTATTTTTTTATTTACTTAATTCATTCATTCATTCATTTTCATTTCGGCTTAGTCTCTTTATTAATCTGGGGTCGCCACAGCGGAATGAACCGCCAACTTATCCAGCATATGTTTTACGCAGCGGATGCCCTTCCAGCTGCAACCCATCTCTGGGAAACATCCATACACACCCATTCACACTCACACACCACGGACAATTCAGCTTACCCAATTCACCTATACCGCATGTCTTTGGACTTGTGGGGGAAACCGGAGCACCCGGAGGAAACCCACACCAACACGGGGAGAACATGCAAACTCCACACAGAAACGCCAACTGACCCAGCCGAGGCTCGAACCAGCGACCTTCTTGCTGTGAGGCAAACGTGCTACCCACTGCGCCACCATGAGGCCCATTTACTTAATTAATATTTTTTTTAATTTATTTTTATTAATTATGTTTATTTAGTTTTTTCAATGGGAAGTTATAGGCTGTTGAGGGAAGGAAGTGTTTATTTAGGGTAATGTTAACAACAACAACAACAACAACATGAAAGGATATTTATAATTATATATATATATATATATATATATATATATATATAGGATAATAATAATTATAAAATAAATGTTGTAATTTATATTCCATGTAGAAAACCTAATAAAAAAGACATTTGAAATAAATATCAGAAAATCATGAAAAATATAGCTGCAAGTAGCAATTAAGGGGCCAAGCAGTTCAGAGCCAGAATGAGTAAAGCAGTCCAGCTTTGTCGGAGCCGTAAACAAAAACCGTTTTGGCTATTGACACAAATTTCACAACACTTGTTCATTATTGTCTGACAATGATCTGAGTCACATTTGGTGATATTTCAGTAAACGGTCTAGGAGGAGTTTGCTAAATAATTTTTTGAATAAAATCAACATGGTGGACAGTAAGTTTATACTTACTGGCATATTAAGGCATATTTTGTGTCAATGTTCTCAACATAACCCAATGAATAAGTTGAGATAATTTTTTTATCACAATAAATATATGCAGTCTAAAGTTATTAGCAAATTAATCAATCATTATTGATGTTTAGTGAACGGTTTATAACTTGTGACCACTAGGTGGCGCTGTTACAAATTTATGTGTTGAGGTCATTGTGAGTTGCCCATGACATATCTAAAGTTCACTGTCAATATGTTAAAGCATTGCAAAGTCGCAGCCTCAGATGCACTTTGACATTGTGCTAGCACATTTGTCGATGCCGTAAACAACAACCATTTCGCTGATCGATATGATTTTTATAACTTTTGGTCAGCATGGACTGAAGATGATCGGAATCAAGTTTGGTGAAGATTAAACCAACGGTTCACAAAAAAAGGTTTTTGAACATAATGTGGCAGACAGGAGGTTTCCCCAAATATGGCATGTTTGGTATTATATGTTTTCGACATGTCCCAAGGAATAATTTGATATAAATTTTCCCACAATAAACCTATGCAATCAACTTATGCAATGCAATCAATTTATTATCCATTTTGGAAGACTCATTATTGATGGTTAGTTAAGGGTTTATAACACGTGACCACTAGGTGACGTTGTTAAGAAATTTATTTGTTGTGGTTATTGTGAGACACCAATGACACACCTAAAGTTCAGAATCAATATGTTTAAACATTGCAGAATTACAGTCTCAGACAATCTTTGACATCGTGCCAACATATTTGTCTAAGGCATAAATGAAAACTGTGTCGCTTATCAACATGAATTCCATAACTTTTTGCCAGCATGGTCTGAAAGTTGGTGCAAATGGGGAAAACCTCTATGAGGTGTTTGAAAAAATTGTTTTTTAATAAAAAACAAGATGGCGGACAGGAAGTTTAGTTGATTTTGGCATATTTGGTATCAATGGTCTCGGCATGATCCAGGGAATATAACAAGACAAGTGTCATGTCAATGAGCAAAGTTTAGGTATTAGCATTCAAAAGCATGATAAGGTGGCGCTTCTCCAGAAGTTTGAGTAATTTCAGAGCTCAATTTCAATTGAAATTTTCAATTTCAGATGCATACCATGTTTTGTAATGATACGTGAATATGTTTGCAAATACAGCATTCTTTGACAAAAATCTAAATGGTTGACGCCCAAAATGGCTGACCTGGTAAAATCATTTGACTCGGCATACTCTGTCAGATGTAAAGAGACAAATTTTATGAGTTTTGGACAAAGGGTTGTGAATATTTTTGTATCTTATAAAGAAACAAATTAAACTTTGGACAAGTGGTGGTGCTAGAGTGTTAGATTTTGAGACTTCATGTTTGCTCTGGTTGAGACTGTTGAGAACATGCTCTATCATTGTGCCAAATTATACAACTTTCCCGCATATGGTTATATAAGGCTGCCGTTCAAATCCAGTGGAAGAAATGGAAGAAAAATAATAGGTACACCAACTAAAACAATAGGTGTCTCCACAGCTTTGTTGTTTGGTTCCTAATAATAATAGGAACCCTAACAAAAACAATAGGGGCAAAGCAGCGAAGCTGCGCAATGCGGAGCCTGATGAGCTTAAAATGCAGTATGGAGCCTAATGAGCTTCAAATGCAATGCAGAGCCTGATGAGCTTGAAATGAAGTGCGGAGCCTATTGCCAGATTTGGCATGACCCAAGGAATCAATAGAATTAAAGAAAATGATTTTCTGACAAACTGTTCAAAAGTTTGTGTCACCTGACATGGCATTGTACTCACATTTGGCATGGACCTTCAGATCATATGGTTCATTGAAAATTTTGAGTTTCATTCATTCATTCATTTTCATTTCGGCTTAGTCCCTTTATTAATTTGGGGTCGCCACAGCGGAATGAACCGCCAACTTATCCAGCATATGTTTTACGCAGCGTATGCCCTTCCAGCTGCAACCCATCTCTGGGAAACATCCATACACACCCATTCACACTCATGCACTACGGACAATTTAGCTTACCCAATTCACCTATACCGCATGTCTTTGGACTTGTGGGGGAAACCGGAGCACCCGGAGGAAACCCACGCCAACACAGGGAGAACATGCAAACTCCACACAAAAACGCCAACTGACCCAGCCGAGGCTCAAACCAGCGATCAGCGACCTTCTTGCTGTGAGGCGAACGTGCTACCCACTGCGCCACTGTGAGGCCCATTTTGAGTTTCATTTTGATTAAATAATGCTTGGCTGGGATACAGCCAATGTTTTGTATGTTATGTTTGCCACAATTTTTGAACAAAATTGGATTGATTATTTGAGCCAAATCTTGGAAAAATTGGTTCTGTTTTGAAGGACGAGTAACGCTAAAATGTATTACTATATTTTTCAAAATGGTCACTGCTGTAATGTGCAGAGTTTTAATGTATCGGTTTGAATCAGCATGATCAGTGGTGGTGCTATAAAAGTTAGTTTGAGAGACTCCATTTTGGTCGGAGTACTATTTTTGACCACCAGAAGAAGAAGAAAACTGATACAATAGACCATTAACACCTTTGATGATTGGCCCCTAATAATTCTAGGAAAAGCGCAATGCCTGCAACAACATGGATCATCTTTGGTGCTAATATATATATATATA
>CAIGQW010000415.1:4880010-4891368 GCA_903798125.1 Danio choprae | reverse complement strand
ATATATATATATATATATATATATATATATATATATATATATATAAAATAAAAAAGTAAAGTAGCCCTATGCTGGTTTTGAACCCAAAACTTTGTTGGCAGCACATTGGCTTAAAACTTTGAGCTAGTAGGTCACAAATGTTCACTGAGCTACTGAAAAGTGGTGTAAGTGCGAGAATCCGTTCAGCTAAAGATTTTCATGCAAATACAAGTTAATGATAACTTTTTTTTTTTTATTTAATTTTTTTTATACACATCAGTTTATAACTGAATAGTCGTCTTAAACCGCATAGTAACTGGTTAGCTTTAAACATTATTATACAAAGTTCTCACAAAAAAAAAAAAAAAAAACACCCCACACACACGCAGTCAACTTCTGAAGAGAATTTCTCAGGGACGGAAGCAAAGATCAAACATCTGTCCAGTCATTTCTGTGCGGCTTGGTCTGACCATCATTTGAGCCAATTTTGAACAAAACAAGATGTGGGGAGGACACTATTTATAAAAACAAAAAAAAATTATCAAACAGACACTATTGTGAAAAACATAATGAATACATTTGTCATGGTCACACAAGGAAGAGAGGACAGGGAATTACTTCAGAGGCGTTTATTCACAATGGTGCACAAACAAGGAATGTCACTGGTGAGGGCGAAGTTAGCGGTGTGTGCAGTGTACACATCAGCGTAGCAGTGGGTATCAAAACAAGTGATTAAGTGATAAGGTGAAGTCTAGTACATGCTTGTGCAGGCGGTGTGTTCGTGGCTCAAACAATCATGGAAATAAGATACAATGTTCATGGAGAATAAAAGAGTCACTTCCCTTCGTAGGTATCTGTGTATACTGATCACAGTAGTAGGCCTTGATGGCACACAGAAGCACTTGGGCGAAGACAAAGGAAGAGATGACCATCCAACGTTGATTCCAGGCGGTGAGTGAAAGGATGGATGAGGTGAGCTTATATGGTGAGTGATTGCAGGTGCAGGTGTGGGTGATTAGTATTCAGGTGATTGTTCACGGTGTGTGGTGGATGGTGATTGTGAATGGTGACTGGGACTGATGGAACGTGCAGAGGGTGTGACAACATTGACAATTTCTATAAAGCATATCTTACAAGTCATGCATTTTAATTCTCATAATTTATACAAAGCTGAAGTGTAATTATTACATTCACAGCTATGTGCAAAAATGTAAAAAAAAAAATGTAAAAAAAAAAACACCATAAAATGTAAGTATTTTTGTGAGGTATTTTTGTGAGGTTACTTTAACTATTGTTTAGTGTAGTCACCTGAATATTACCATTCCTCAAAATGTATCCATTTTTAATGGTTAAACCAGTTCATTAAACATACTAAAAACAAAAACGCTATCAAATCTAAACTGTGGATTACCCAGTTGACAGATGATTCCAGAACAGAAAAAAAAATGTTTAAAAGGAACTTCAAGCACGTGAAGCTGCATCTACTTTAAATATTTACCATGCGAACATGTTTAGAAATTCACTGTATTCCAGGTTGAGTAGATACAATAATCCAAAAGCACAAAAATGCATTGATAAAGTTGACCACCATCTTCTCTTCCAGGACAGAAGACATTCAGCAGTTGACAGGTCTCTTAGAGTTCATCATGCTGCTGCTCCTTACTGGTTCAAGAATTCCCATCTTCATTGTAGTTGTGTGGGTTTCCAGTGGCCCTATATGTTAAAAATGTAAAATAGCAATGTAAATACTAAGTCTATATATATCAAATACATATAATGTCTCCATACCATTAATATAATTTTCAAAAAGACTACTCCTGTTTGGTCACAAAAGGTAATTTTATAATTACAGAAAGTGGATGTTCACATAATTATTAGCATAGTAACAGTATCGTAATTAACTTGAGAATGCTATGTGGTAAATTGCATATTCACATGTAAAATCATTGTGTCATTGTGGCCGGACACCTGTTTGTTTACAGCAATTCTTCAAATATCATAGATGGTGAGGAAATAAAGCCAGAAGACAAAAACGTTTTTGTTTCACACAAAACTGATAATTCTGTCATAATTGACTCTCTCCTCACTTGTTCCAAACCTGTTTGTCTTTCTTTCTTCTGTTGAACACAAAATAATATATTCTGAAGAAAGCTGGTAACCTGTAACCATTGACATCCATATTTGTTTTTCCTATTATGTAAGTCAATGGTTAAATGTTTTCAGTTTTCTTCAAAATATAATATTTTGTGTTCAACAGAAGAAAGAAACTCACAAAGGTTTGAAACCACGTGAGGCTGCGTAAATATTGAGCATTTTTTTTGTGAACTATCCCTTTAAGAACAACTCCAAATCAATTGTTTTATGTTTTCGAGCTGAAAATCTATAAGGCAGAATTATCTTTTACATAAAAGGGGCTTGTGGGGGTGGCGGTGTGTGTTTGTCTGAACAACACAGTTGAGAACCGGGTTTGTAACTGTACTGTGGTGTTAGTAACTGTACTATGGACCAGTTCCGGACGGCCGCTGTGATTGAATACTATACCAAAGTTGGTGACCCAAGGGTGTTACAGACTGTACCAAAAAGCTGAGGACCGAGGCGGGGTAAAATTACGTGAGTTTTCGCAGGAGAAATAACAAAACAGGAGTGTTGGCAGGTATGCTACAGTAGAACTGATAACTACTGGTAGCATAGAACAATGTGAACTTGAGAAACGCTTCATGGGTTAAAAGACTGCATTACTGCACATGGCAGCCCTCGATAAAGCAACTACACACAAGTTACATCTTAGTAGAGTTTGAGACTGATAGGGAATAAACATATACGCAATTGTTAAAAGAGTACTTACTGTGAAAGTCATCATGTTTTATTTGCACCTCGCCCAGCAATAGTGGCTTCACATTATGGTTAACTTACACTGAAAGGGAAAAAAAGAAACAGGTTAGAGCACATATGTGTCTCTTCAGTAATAAAATAATAATTAACAATATATACCAACTTAAAGTACCCGGAGAGATCTCTATGGTCAAAAACCATAAGTTAGCTGTCAATATTAGAGGCATGAATTCAGTTTTTCTGCCACAGAGTAACGTTAATGTCCAACATTATGTCGGAGGCATCAGGCTAACTTAATACCCATGCTGTTCATTTTTTTATGTCAAAATTACTGAGACTTGCACTTGGTTAAACTTAAACATGATTAAATAAATACAGAATTCAGTACTCACCATAACTTTGTTGAAGGAAAAGCCGTCTGAATATGATGTTTCGTCGGATTTCTGCCGTGCCTTTGCTCCACTGGAATTTGAATCTGTTCCTTCCAAACCAATGACTCTCGGTCTCTCACGCGCATGCATACATGCGTTTTTTGCCTCAAGGTTTGTTTGCCAAACACAAATATTTATATTTATTCTTAAAAAATTTGAACAGTCAGAAAATTATTTTTTTGGATTCTATGGATTCCTTCAAATTTCATTTAAAGCTCATCAGGCTCTGCATTGCATTTGAAGCTCATCAGGCTCTGCACTGCATTTGAAGCTCACCAGGATTCGCACTGCATTTGAAGCTCACCAGTATTCGCACTGCATTTGAAGTTCATCCGACTCCGCAGTGCATTTGAAGCTCATCAGGCGCCACACTGCATTTGAAGCAGCACCAGTTACAGAGTTTATGATTTTTAATGTATAAACTTCACTGTCCAATCCTGTCACAATGTAGACCTGATTTTTCCTATAACGCAAGATCACCTCTGAAGAAATGCACATACTGGTTATAGTCAACCACTTAGTCATCAAGTAGCACAGAGTCAAACATCATGTCAATGGGCAATCTTGGAGTTATTCCAAACATCAGCTGGAATGCAGGAATACCGGTTGTCTCATGAATGGTGACATTATAGCAAAAAGTAAGATACTTCAACATTTGAGGCCATCTGTGCTTCACTTTAGATGGTAAGGCATGGATCATATTGCCTAGTGTGCAGTTAAATCTCTCAACTGCCCCATTGCTTATTGGATGGTAAGATGTTGCATGGGACTTTTAGAGACCTGCAAGCTGAACGAAATCAGGCTACTTTCAAAATTGGTTCCCTGATCTGAATGTATCCACCCTGGAAAGCTGTAGATGCAGAAAATGTTATCCAATTGCTGCTTTGCAACTCCTTTTGCTGATTGGTTTGGACAGAGGTAAGCCTGGGCCATGTTTCCATGACTCAATATTGTACAAAAGTTCCATCAAAGTACCTGTAACAGTACCTGTAACAGATCCAAAATTACGCCTTCCTCCAAAAATCACTGGATTCTTTCATATAATGAATAAGATATTTTATGACATTACCCAAATTTAGATCAGATTTGTCCATTATTCAGCACTTGTGAATTAATTCAGCATTGCTCATCAGTCTCTGCATTAGAATTTTGTCCATTAATGATTAAGATGTGTACAGAGAAGCAGCAGCTCAATACTTTCATCTGGATGTCACAAACCCACAGTGGGTTTGTTCTCTTACCACCACATCCAATCACTATGAGCATTATAGAAGCACTTTTGCTTCTATAAGTTTGGACTTTCCAACATTCTTCAAAGCAAAACATCATCCTGTACCAAAACATCAGTAAAGCACAAATCATAATTTGTATTAAGTTTTTGCATGTTTTGAAAAAGCGCTTTTGTCTTGTCATCAACTGTTCTGCAAAAATCAGAATAAACAGATAAACAGAGTTACTATCCTCATTTCCAGGGGACATTACACATAGCCCTCAACTCTAGTTTCACAGCTGACCGTAATCAGAATTACTCTGTTGAATTTGCGGTTTGTTGGCAGTCCCTTCAGAACAAGCTGAAGCCTTCTGGCCAGAGGTGTAAGAATGAAAATTATTATATGCATTTGTTTATATGGCAAAACGTGTCTTTTTTTACCAAGAAGGTCCATACAGACCCAAAACATGTGTAGACTGAGTGACATATGTGCATATTAGACGTGTTGTTTAAGTGTATTCTTCCTTTAATACTCATCCAATCTAAGCTGCACATCAGCTGCAGTCCATTTAGAATCAGAAAGAGCTTTATTGCCAGGTATGTTTACACATACGAGAAATTTGCTTTCATGCCAGAAGCTTCTACAGTGCAACAGAATTACAGAGACAGGAAAAAAAACAGATAATAAATATATTTAAAAAATAGAAGTAAGTAGTGAATGCAAATATGCAAATTGACAAGTGTATGTATAGGTATATTACTATAAACAGTGTTATATGTGCAGCTGTTATGTGCAAAGTGGCATGTAAAGTATGTTGTTAAATAAGTGTATACGTGTATAAAAAGTGTATAGCAAGTAGTGATGTTTGTTTCACAATTACTATCATCAAGTGTTCATAAGATGGATTGCCTGAGGGAAGAAACTGTTTCTGTGTCGGGCTGTTCTGGTGCACAGTGCTCTGTAGCGTCAACCAGAAGGTAAAAGTTCAAAGAGGCAGTGTGCTAGGTGTGAGGGGTCCAGAGTGATTTTGGCAGCCCTTCTGCTCGCTTTAGATAAGTACAGTTCTTTAAGAGTAGGGAGGGTTGTACCAGTGATTCTCTCAGCAGTCCGAACTATTCAACATAGTCTTCATAGAGGTCGGATTTGGTAGCTGAGCTAAACCAGACAGTTATTGAAGTGCAGAGAACTGATTCAATGATGGAAGTGTAGAACTGTTTCAGCAGCTCCTTTGGAAGGTTGAACTTCCTCAGCTGACGAAGAAAGTACAGCCTTTGTTGAGCTTTATTGACAACGGAGTCAATGTGAGTGTCCTGCTTCAGATCCTGAGAGATGGTGGTGCCCAGGAACCTGAATGACTCCACTGCTGCCGCAATGCTGTCCATGATGCTCAGTGGGGGAGAGCAGGGGGGTTTCTCCTGAAGTCCACTATCATCTCCACTGTTTTGAGCGTGTTGAGCTCCAGGTTGTTGTGACTGCACCAGACAGCCAGCTCCTTAACCTCCTGTCTGTAAGCAGACTCATCACCGTCCTGAATGAGGCTGAAAAGTGGTGTCGTCTGCAAACTTCAGGAGCTTGACAGAGGGGTCTTTTGAAATGCAGTCATTCGTGTACAGGGAGAAGAGCAGAGGGGAGAGGACACACCCGAGGGGGGCACCAGTGTTGAATGTGCGGGTACTGTATGAGAATTCTTCGAGCTTTACCAGCTGCTGCCTGTCCGTTAGGAAGCTGTTGATCCACTGACAGACAGAGGTGGGCACGGAGAGCTGAGTTAATTTGGGCAGGAGACGTTTTGGGATGATAGTGAAAAAAGTCGAGCTAAAGTCAAGAAAAAAGATCCTAAACATAGGTCCCTGGTCTGTCTAGCTGTTGCAGAACATAATGCAGTTCCATATTGACTGCATCATCCACAGACCAGTTTGCTCTGTAGGCAAACTGAAGAGAATCTAGTGAGGGTTTAGTGATGTCCTTCAGGTGGGCCAGCACCAGTTTTTCAAAAGACTTCATGACCACAGATGTTAGCGCCACCGATCTGTAGTCATTTAGTCCTGTAAGCTTGGGTTTCTTTGGGATGGGTATGATAGTGGAGCGTTTGAAGCAGGAAGGCACTTCACACAGCTCCAGAGATCTGTTAAAGATCAGGGTGAAGATGGGGGCCAGTTGGTCAGCACAGGATTTTAGACAGGCTGGTGTTACAAAAAACTCATTCAGATTGTTTGCAAGTCATTTGTTGTCTACAGTGCTGGGGGATGGTGTCTTGTAGTTTGTGACATTTTTCAAACTTTTCCACACAAATGCTGAGTCTCTGGAAGAGAACTGACTCCTTAGTTTCTTAGAATAGTTCCTTTTTGCCACTCTGATTTCTCCTTTTCCAGTGTGTATTTGGCCTGCTTATACAAGGCCCTCACCCCATTCCTGTAAGCAACCTCTTTGGCCTGACGTAGCTGTCTGAGTTTTACAGTGAACCATGGTTTGTCATTGTTGTATGTGAGTTGAGTCCTGGTAGGAATGCACATGTCTTCACAGAAACTGATATAAGATGTTACAGTCTCTGTGAGCTCATCCAGATCATTTGTAGCAGCTTCAAAAACACTCCAGTCAGTGAGGTTGAAACAGGCTTGTAGATCCCGCTCTGTTTCGTTAGTCCATCTTTTCACAGATCTTAATACAGGTTTGGCTGTTTTCAGTTTCTGCCTGTAGGTTGGTATGAGTTGAACCAAACAATGATCAGAGTGCCCCAAAGCTGCTCGTTGGACAGGGCGGTATGCATCCTTTATTGTGGTATAGCAATGATCCAATATGTTACTGTCTTTTGTGGGACATGTAACATGTTGTCTATATTTTGGCATTTCACGGGATAGTTTTGCTTTGTTAAAATCCCCGAGAATGATTAAAACAGAGCCCAGGCGTTGTTGCTCTATCGCCGTGATCTGATCCGCTAGTTTCTGTATTGCCAGGCACGCGTGTGCGTGCGGAGGAATGTAAACACTGACAAGGATGAACGAGCAAAACTTACGCGGTGAGTAGAAAGGCTTACAATTAATAAACAGTGCTCCTAGGACAGGACAACACATCTTCTTTAAAACTGTTACATCTGTACACCACTTTTCATTGATGTAAAAGCATGTCCCACCACCGCGCAATTTTCGCATTGATTCTCTGTTGTGATCTGCTCTGAACAGCTGATAGCCCGGTAGGTGAATCGCGTTGTCCGGTATGGTGTCATTCAGCCAGGTTTCTGTGAAACACAGAGAAGCAGAAAAGCAGAAGGAGTTCGTCTATTTTGTTTGGTAGAGAGCAGAGATTCGCCAGATGGATGCTAGGCAATGCAGTTCAAAATCCGCGCTGTCTGAGTTTCACAAGCGCGCATGCTTGCTCCCCCGTCTGCGCGCCCAAAAGCGTTGAGCAGCACCGCGGCTCCGCGGACTACAATGTCCAGCAAAACATCACATAAGTCTAAATCTGGAAAGATATTTGGTGGAGTATGTGTCCGAATGTACAACAATTTGTCTCTGGTGACACTAATTGTAGGAATGTGACTGACAGGACAAACTAACAAAAACTACTGCAGAGCATGACATGGAGGCGGCCATCGTCGTCTGCGCCATCTATTGTGTAACGCAAATGCAGTGGCTTACACTTAAATATAAGTGATAGCTCTAGATCAGTTCCCCATGAACATTACAGTGACTTCACTAAAGGGGTCAGCTAGCACTTTACACTGTCTTTTCAGTCCATCCCCAGCAATATCACTAGCATTATCGAGCCTAATCCAGCAGTTGAATGGTTTCTTGTTTTGCAAGAGCAATATGGAATAAAAATCAGCCAAAGTCATGCACGAATACACTGTGTCAGTACAATACTGTTTGAGCAGGTTAGAGACTTTGGACCCTAATTGAGGTCAGTTAATGGGTTACTTCTTAGTCCAATCTTTACCACATCATGTGCTCTGCCGTGTAATTTAGCACTTCACATTTTCTCAAATACACTTTTACAGTTTCCAGCTACTCATCAACATAAATGTTGTCTATTTTGTTTAACATAACTCTTGTCAAGCATCTATGTACACATCACATATGGGCTTTACAATGGGGATCACAATCATACAGTTTTATCACATAAATTCATCAGTTAAAAGAAAAATTACCCTTACATCTCATTTCCACTGAGTGGTATGGTTCAGTACAGTATGATTCAGTATGGTACAGGTCACCTTTATCAGGCTTGTGTATCCACTGCCAAATGGTACCCTTTGGTAGGCTTGGTGTACGATATGATTACATACAGACCACTACAG
Source organism: Danio choprae (assembly GCA_903798125.1). Taxonomy (NCBI): domain Eukaryota; kingdom Metazoa; phylum Chordata; class Actinopteri; order Cypriniformes; family Danionidae; genus Danio; species Danio choprae. The sequence goes on along the minus strand of CAIGQW010000415.1, from coordinate 4,882,621 downwards.
TTTTCAAATAAATTTTTTTTTGGAACATTAGGGAAAATGCAAATAAAAAAAGAAAGTAAACATTTTGGAGCACAATATGCTGCCTTCTTTTCCAGTGATGCCCTTGCATATTTCAACAAGACAATTCAAAACCACATTCGGCACATACTACACAAGTCCTGGCAGTGGAGGAAGAGGATACAGTTACTTGACTGGCCTGCCTGCAGTTCCCACCTGTCTACAATAGAAAATGTGTGGTGCATTTTGAAGTGCAATATGCGACAACGAAGACCACGTACCGTTGCCCACCTTAAGATTATTTGCTGGAAGAATGAGACAACATTTACACCTGAAACACTTCATCATTTGGTGTCTTCGGTCTCTAAATGTCTTTTAAGTTGGAATACAGTATGTATTTAAAAAATAATAATAATCATGAGAAACATATAGAATAATGTTTGTTGTATTGTCTGCAATGAAATACAAGTCAAAGTAAATGTAGAAATCACTTCTTTCTTTTTTTATCTGGGTTTTCCATACTGTCTCAACAATTTTTGATTTTGAGTTGTACATAAAAATTACCCAAAACATGCATCTAGAATTTATTTGTTTTCAAAAACAATATTTACGGTCAGTACAAACTTCTCGTTATCTTTATTTAGCATCAGCATAACCATAAGCTCCTGTTAAAAATGAATTCCATCATTCCGTGAGTGTAAAATACACAAAAATACACAAAACAACAACAAAAAAATAAATGAATAAAGACGTACTTCTGTCTACTTGCAATTAATTAGTCCAATTCACAAGGATTAAACCACTCACTCACATCAAATCGTTAGAACATGATTACATTTACTACCGTCACACAGGGATTCAATATAGACAATTCAAACCTTTCAATGATTCATGTAGTTCAAGTAATTCAAATCTTTAAACAGTTCAATGATTCACTCAGTTCTAGTAGTTCAGGTGCTCACAGTTTGTTCAAACAGTTCAATGATTCACTCGGTTCTAGTAGTTTGATTGCTCACAGATTCAGTTCAAACAGTTCAATGAGGATGGGGGCCAAGATGGCGACTGGTTAACAACCGTGTGCTGAAGCTCTGCACTTGCTAAATGATTTATAAATAACTATTTTTTTCTATTCTATCATTTTTCAAACTTTCAAGAGTGCAATGGAAGAAAACAGAGCTGTTCGAAGTGCCACACATTCTTATGCGAGGAGATCTCTGGATGCCAAGCTCAAGACGGATGATGCATCAATTAAATTATCCATTCCTGAAACTCTAAAACCGCTGTCTAAAAAAAAAAAAAATAGCCAACTAAGGGGCGTCGGAGAGTCAAACAGGCAAGGAGACATCGCTACAGGAGAGAGTGGAATCGCTGGAGAAGGAGAACGGTGTGCTGTGAGATAAATAAGAGGAACTCGACACTTACAAGCGGAGTCTACGAGTGTCCGATATTCAGGAGCAGCGGGGCGAAGATGTCTGGAAAATTCTAGTTGATTTGTTTAGTAAAGTTTCTCCTGTAATAGCAGACCAGCTGATCTACACGCTCGATGTGGCCGAGACTGGGTCCTCGCACTGATGGAGCTTGCCCGAGCCGCCGCATCGTCGCACAGTTTCTCTCACACAGGGATGCCAGAACCGCGGACATCCTCAAAGAGAAGAAAATCAGGATTTTTGAAGACCTAACTCAAAGCACCAAAGAGGCCAGAAACATACTTGAAAGGAGGGGAAAAGAGCAGGCTTCAGAGGCCTGTTTGCATTTGTGGATGGTAAAAGGATTTCTGCATCAGCATTTCACTACGACACTTTTCTTTATTACTTTCGGGTGAGCACAAACGTTTTTTCTTTCTTTCTCCTAATTTATATCCCATTTCAGACAGATGGATAAACTGTTTTTTGAACTGCATCTAGAACCAAACGACTTGATGGTGTTGTCACTACTTTTTGACGTGAGGGATCTTTAACCCTTTTTTTATGAGACCTTTTTGTTTAGGACTTTAAAATACAAAACATTTATTTTTGAAGTCATCATTTACTGCAAATGAAACTTAATAATTGTTATTTTTACTGTTGTTGTTTTTGTTTATTTTAACTGAAAGTTGCATGAAGGAACATATAAAAGAAAAAGTAAAGGAAATGAAAAAGACTTTAAGTGATAAGCCCTTATACTTGTATTTCTCATGTTGAAGAGTTTTTTGTTACTCTAGTAGAATTTCTTCTGTTCTAATTAATATCTTGTCTTGTACCTAGTTCTTCAGGTATTGTTTTCTTGTTCCATTTGTATGTAATTGTCTTTATTTTCTTTAAATGTCAGGGGTTTAAAAAATAATATTAAAAGGAAGGCTTTATTTTTGTTTTCTAAGAGACACAAAGTAGATTTTTTTTTTTTTCAGGAAAGTCACTCTACCTCAAAAGATGCTGAATTTTGGAGGACACAATGATATATGGCTGTCACACAGGTCAGAACATTCTGCAGGAGTAGGGATTATGAAGTATCATTTTAACGGTAATGTTCTGGAAACCGATATTGTAATGGTCTCACCGCTAAACTATATGTTTGATAAGAAATTATCTTTTTTTTTACAAAAAGTGTTTGAGGAAAGTTTTGATTTGGAGGCTCT
>CAIGQW010000415.1:4808629-4850010 GCA_903798125.1 Danio choprae | reverse complement strand
TGTATATATGAGCAATATCACACTTGTAGCAGTGCGATGTGGCTGTATATCGGCACTGGTTGGAGGTGTGCATTGGCACGAGGCCACAGGCCGAGAGTATTTCTCTGTTGCAATCCGGAAATCACAATAAATAACCCTGAATAAAAGCAGCGCAATCACTACCAGATTGCTGTTGTTTGCGATAGGGAAAAACGCTAAATATATGCGGATAATTATTCTTTCTTTCAGTTTACTGAACTAATCTGCAGTAGAGAAAACAGGAGACTCATTAGAAACAGATGGCCAACCAAAAAGTAACTTAAACAAGTCCTATCCTACTCAATACACTACAATTACTATGGTATAAATACAGCACTACAACACACAAAAGAAAGAGAACGACTTAGAAAGTTGCTTATCAGTTTTATAATGATTTGATCAGCGGTAAAATTACACTGGGTTATTCCTCCTCTAAGGGCTTTGTCACGGTCACAGAAGGCAGAGACGAAAGGGTAATTTACACAGTGTTTATTAAAACACAAGAAGAGTCTTCGCACCGAAGTGCTAGCAGGTTCACAACATGAAACAGTCACCGAATGAAAGTCACTTCCCTTGAAGGCAAGCAAACTGATGACAGAGGTTAGCGTCGACGATGGGTAATCTCATAGATGACTTGGCAGAAGATAAGGGTGAGCACAAGGAGAGTTCGACCATGCAACGATAATTCCAGCCGATGAGTGAACAGGATGGGTGAGTTTATATAGTGTGGTGGAGACGGCTGGAACAGGTGAGTGTGGTTAGTGCACAGGTGTGTGTGATCAGTAATCCGGTGATTGTGTACGGTGTGTGGTGGATGGAGAGTGAGAATGATGATTGGGGCTATGGAATGTGCAGAGGGTGTGAAAGGCTTATTATGCGGTCTTTGTCGCCATCAATGTCAACGGATGGACAACGCCAACCGTCTTTGTTCTGCTCAGACAGGCTAATGGCCGCTGACGCGCTGTCTCTCAGAAATTATAAATAATTAAAAATAGGCAAAATCCTTATAAAATAAACTGCATAGTTGCAATCTAAACAACTACATTCTTGGCTAAAAAAGCCTCAAAAGTACATTTTGTCGCCCAACAGCAGCAATATTTGTCAATCTGTAGAGTGTCCTGTGCTTGTTGCTGTATATCTGTGTATATGTGTATCTGCTGTGGGCAGAGTAATACAAGGGTGAAAGGTGAAGAGGCTGGACGAGTGCTGTTACTGGCAGAATATCGCAATCAGTCAATCAGATTTAAGAACCAGACAGAACTGTTGTATAAATATATACATTTATATATCTGTTCAGGTGACTACATGGCACCTGTGTACAACCCACCACCTCAACGCCAACATCAATTTAGGGGACAGAAAAGGGAGGCATGAGAGGTCAATGGGGTCCTGGGGGTGGGGGTGACAGGAGGGGGGTGTGGAGAAGGTTGCTTCCAGTGTGGGCGCCAGGATCATATGGCAATTGACTGCAAAACTAAATGCTACACGTGCAACTAGTTGAGACACACTAGCTGTTCCCGAGGCCAGAACCACCATGTTGCTGTGCAAGCAGAGGAATTCGGTGGTGTTTGGCACTTCAGCAATGTTGGTCTGGGTTTCCCGTTTCTGTCTGCCTCGCTGATTGCCTTTCGGTGCTTTTGAGAAGCAGCCCTATAAAAACAGTTTCCTCTAAAAGATCAAACAGTTGGTGCATGCATCTTTTTAAAGATGTCGTCCCGGCCATGCGTTTCTGGATGTGAGGGTTCCCTGCTCCTGGAGGATGGTCATGCCCTCATTGCGAGAGGATGTCCATGGCCATGCTGAGGTCACAGCTCGCACAGTTAAATGTGCAAGCCTCCTCTGCGCCTCCCCGCATTGCGGTGAGTTTCAGGGGGACCTGAGGATTACAGTGGGAGTGCAATCGCTGACTAACCCTCCGCGGTCCTCCCACTCCTCATCAGGACACCTCATCCAGGATTTGAACGATACTGCCTGTACCAGCAATTCCAAGTGCAGGCACTGGCTGATCTGCAAGTGGGCGGACCTTCCCCAGGGGTCATGCATGACCTCAGGACGGGGACCGATGTTGCGTTAATAACAACCAAAATGGCTGCTCGTACTTTGGGGAAGGCGATGGCCACTTTGGTGGTCCAGGAGCACCACCTTTGGCTTTACCTGGCTGATATGAGAGACATCGACAAAGCTCGCTTTCTTGACGCACCCATATCACAGGCTGGCCTATTTGGCGACACCATCAGTGACTTCACCCAGGAGTTCTTGGCGGTAAAGGAGCAGACCAGCGCCATGAAGGAGGTCATCTACTGGTGGCCCAAAACTGCTAAGCCAGCGACGGCTGTGGCGACTGCCCCCTCTCCAACGGGGAGACCGCATCGAGCCTGTCGCAGAAAGGCGGCGTACCCACCTCAGGGTGCCTTTAAGTCCAGGAAACAGAGGTCGACAGAAGGTCTAAGCAGAGGTTGGTACACTGGATAGTGGATGCCATTGCTCTTTCATATCATATTCAAGGCGAGCCGAGCCGGGTGGGAGCACACTCAACGAGGGGTGTCGCCTCCTTCTGGCCGTTAACACATGGCTCCTCTCTAACAGACATCTGTAGAGCTGCAGGCTGGGCGACATCTAACACATTCGCAAGATTTAATAATCTGCGGGTGGAGCTGGATTCTTCCCAGGTGCTGGGTAACACCAGTCAGTCGGGAGAAAACTAAGCTTGGTGTCAAAAACGCTTGCAGTGCCACGCTGGCGAAGCCTAGAGAGTTCCCCCAAGGCCCCCTCCACCTGACTCGACAGAGGAGTCATGTGCAGGCCCATTACGTTGTTGGTATGCCCATATGCACCACTAGACCATGGTTTGTCCCTCTACCTAGGCAAACCTGTGTCTTCCCTATCAAGCTAACCATCCTTCCATTTGTCATGCTCCCCCTAGGGCGAGCCCATATGTGATTTCTTGTCACAGGTCTCCCCATTAGGGTAGCAGTGATCTCAAAGGAGGGAAAGGAGAAGTTTATGTACCCCTGCCACAGGAGCTGAATCCACCATTGATGAATGCATCAATTCGGGTCGGTTTCGGCTCTTCAGTGAGTAGTCTAACAAGCCCCTCTTGCAAGCAACCTTTTATACTCCTAATTGCGGAGTGGCTGCACCTGCTAGAGCTGCGCTCACCAATCTCATATGCATTCTATTGGCCCAATTTTATACAAATCAGAGCAATTGGTGCTTCTAAGCGAATCCCTTAGTTGATCAACTCGACATAAACATCTCCATTCCCTCCTTTGGGGAACAAGGCATGGTCACAAAGCATACCATATGTTTTTTTTATATATATATATACATATATATATATATATATATATATATATATATATATATATATATATAAGTGAGCTGTCTTAATGCCAAATCATGCTCCTTTCTATAAATGAACAATGTTTTTATAGTGTTTCAGTCAGGTTTCAGGCCTCATCACAAAAACCACTCTAGTGAAATTAACCAATGATTTACTCTGCTGACCAAGGCTACATATCACTACTACTTTTATTTGACCTAAGTTCTGCATTTGACACTATCCTCATAGATCGCTTAAAGGTGCAGTATGTAAGTTTGACACCCAGTGGTTGAACTAGGTATTGCATTCCTGGATCAAAACACATGCAAGCACATGTTGCCAGATTGAGGACAAACAGGAGTGTGGCTGACAATTAAGCCTAAAGGCTGATTTAAGGCAGATTTAAAATGTTGTTCTAAATATAAGCAACAGCAAGTGATAGAAGGAATATTTTCCATATTAAAAGGAGTTTTTGTCCTAACCAACACCTGAAATTTATATTTTCTATTTTCTATATCTTCTATTTCTTCCAGCTGAACAACAGAACTATGACAAGGATCACCTTAGGTACACCTCATGTGCTTTATTCAGTGTTAAATGCTAAAAATGTAAGTTTGATTGTCATTTCCTATGACATTTATTGCCATACTACTGAAAGCAGCAGCAGATAGTTTACCTCAGATCTTGAAAATAAAATAAACAGTTTGAAATTGAACTTTAGAACTGTGACAATGCAAACCAACACATAAGCAATCACTGATTCAGCATGTACATTTAATAATGTTAAAGAGGTTTAATATGTATTAATTAAATCATAAACGTTACCATTTGGTGCATATTCTGTGCTTCTAAATTGATGTATTTAAATTTCTGTCGTGCATCATCTGGTGCAAACAGCCAAAATGCTTATCACTGCAAATTGCATCATGTAGCGTGTTGTTAGGACAAAGGGTTACAATGTAACCAGCTCACCTAATGTTTACGTTAGTAATATTTATATTGTTTGCTAATAAAAACCTCATGTGGAACTCTGAATCTGCGTCTCATTTTGAAGGCTGTTACTGTCCACTGGAGGTCTCATTTCAGTCACGGACAAATGCTTTGAGAGCCTTTCTGACTGAATGAATGACATACACAGTTTTCCACCAAGGCAACCTGAGGTGCTGAAATATAACTGTGTAAACTAAATTTAACTCTTACAGCAGAATCCTCTGGAGTGAGAGTGGAAAAAGGGGAAGAGTTTTGTTGTTTGCTATTTGAATCACAAACCCCACAGTGGGCCTATGAATGACTCATTGAAAACAATGAATGGGTTGATCTAATTTGCAATTTGGCTAAAGAATGAGTAAAACCTTTTGACATTGATGTAATGTCTCCTGGTGAACTGCATTGCACGTCACATGGTGTAATTTACAAAGATGAAGAATTTGAGAGAGTTTGGTTTGAGGCAGAAGCAGATGAAACTTTGATGTTGGAAAGGATGTATTGGACAGAAAGTATGTGTGCAGTTTTCTGTGTCTGTGTCAGAAAAGCAGAATTCACTTTATCTGATGTCAGAACAGGCTGTACCACACTTATCAATTTGCAAAGCTAAACATCAGTCTTGGTCTGAGTTGGGCTGTTTTCTGAAGTTGTGTGTTGATGAAACAGACTGGGAGAAAAGAGAGGAAGGGGTAGAATGGAGCAAGCGACTGAAAGCATTTAGATGTGACTACATGTATGAAATAATTGTGTCAAGAACAATAACTGCTATTGACAAACAATATGTTTTTGCATGGTTGACTCTAATTCTATTGACATACACTCTGCATTAGCAAATGTGCCAAATGAATTGTGGGCTGCAGGCAAACATGATTTGGGTTTAATCAAAGGTTGTGATCCAGTGATCATTATGCCTAAATCTGATTACAGACCATGCCAAGCACAATACCCTTTGAAGAAGGAAGCCATTGATGGCATTACCCCAGTATTTAAAGCTTTACTGGAGCGATGTGTTATTGTACCATGCAACAATTCTGAAGTGCACCCTTTTTTTTCCTTTTAAAAAGATAAGGGATAATGGGCAGCCGAGTGGCGTTTTGTGCAAGATTTACAAGCAGTAAATGCAACTGTCAAACAAGGAGCTCTATTGGTTCCTAACCCATACACAATTTTGTCACAAATTCCTGAAAAAAACTATTTTATTCTGTAATTGACCTGGCAAATGCATTTTTCAGCGTGCCAGTGGACAAAGTTTTGGTTTGCATTCAATTTTACTGGCAAAGGCGACACTTTCACATGCTTGTGTCAGGGTTTTACATCTTCTCCAACTCTGTATAACGAGGCACTGTTAAGAAGCTTGGAACCTTTGACCCTGACAGCTGGAACTGCTTTTTCTGTAGTATGTTGATGATTTGTTGATCTGTGCTGAAGATGAACAGACTTGTGTGACTGACACTGTGTCTCTCCTGAAGCACTTAGCAGCGGAGGGTGACAAGGTCAGTTTGACAAAACTGCAATTTGTGAAACGAAAAGTAACATTTTTGGGACATGTCATTACTCGACACAGCAAGTCCCTGTCTGACAAAAAAGAGGGAAAGGTATAAAAGATGTACCTAAACCATTAACGAAAAAACAAATGTTGTCCTTTTTAGGAATGTGTTCATATTGTTGCACATTCATTCCAAATTATGCAATTTTGGAACAGCCCATGAGAGCTCTAACTTTAGAGAAGGGCATGAAATCCATAGATAAACTGACATGGAGAACAGAGGCAAAGCAGGCATTTGTAAACATCAAATTACAAATGGCTGAAGCACCTGCTTTGGGCCTACCATTCCCAACCAAACCTTTTGTTTAGATGATTGATGTAAAAAGTGGATTTATGACATCAGTTCTTTTACAGGACCACAGAGGTGGGCTGCGACCTGTGGCCTTACTTTTTGAGCAAACTTGACCCTGTAGAAGCAGACCTGCCACATTGTTTAAGGACAATGGCAGCTGTGGAAAAAGCTGTTATGGCTTCAAAAGATTTTTTGGTTATTCTTATCTGATACTGATGGTTGTCCATGATACGTCAGGAACAAAAAACATCGCATTTATTGACAGCTTGCTGGCTGCGATACGACACTATCTTGTTAGATATGCCAAATGTGACTGTTAAGCGATGTACAGGGTTGAATGCTGCTACTCTTCTTCCTAATGAGGAAGATGGGGAGGAGCATCACTGTTGTGCAACAGCTCTTGAACAGTTGTGTACACCACGACCTGACCTCTCTGACGAACCGCTTGAAAATTGTGACAATGTCCTCTTTGTGGATGATTCGGCATTTAAAGATCCACAAACAGGCCAGAACAAGGTTGGTTATGCAGTAACAACTGAATTTGATATTGTGACTTCTGAGAAATTATCAGGGCACTATTCTCCACAGGCTTTGACAGAGGCATGTAAATTGGAGACAGAAAAGGATTCACAATTTATATTGATTCAAGATATGCATTCGGGGTAGCTCATGATTTTGGGGCTTTGTGGAAACAGAAATTTTCAGAAATCTGATGGTCGACCAATACTCCATGCTCCTTTAGTGGCTGCACTACTGGAGTTGATTCTATTACCTGACAAACTGGCCATTTGTAAATGCGCATCGAAGATTCTGTATTTGCAGGAAACTCGAAGGCAGACGCAGCAGCGAAAGTCGCAGCGTCCCGAGACGAGGAGAGCTCGGAGTGTACTTTGTTATCTGATGACGTTAATAATGATACTTGTTTTTTTTTGCAGGATATGCAGACATTTGCGACTGGACTGGAAAAAAACAAATGGAGACCGTCTGGCTGTGTGATGAAGGACAATGCGTGGGGGAGTGTTGTACCGAAACATTTTTTTCAACATTGTGCAAAATTAATTCATGGTAAAGATCATGTGTCAAAAACAGCAATGGTTACGCAAATGAAAGAGCTGTGGTTCACAAAGGGATTTACCACATTTGCGGGCAATTTCTGTAGGCGTTGTGTAATTTGCAATACACATAATGTGGCAAGAGCAATAAAAGTTCAGCAAAACATCTCACCCACCTCTGACAGGACCATTTGAATATTTAATGATGGATTTCATTGAATTGTCCCCAAGTGAGTACTGTCTGGTGAGGGTTGACATGTGGTCAAAATGGGTTGAAGCATTTTCAACTTCAAAACAAGATTCGGCAGCAGTAGCAAAAGCATTACTGACCGAGATCGTCTCCAGATGGAGAATTCCACAGAAAATAAGCTCAGACAACGTTACTCATTTTGTTAATGATGCAATCAAACAAGTAGGTACATTTTTGGAAATTGATTTGAAAACACATTGCAGTTACCATCCAGCTTCAGGTGGAGCTGTTGAAACAGAAAATGGTACACTGAAAAAACAAATTGGCAAAATGCTGTGAAGACACAGGCCCTGCCCATAGTTTTGATGTATTTGAGAATTAGGAAAAGACCAAAAACGAATTTGAACCCGTTTGAAATTCTCTTTGGCAAACCACCACACGTAGGTATAAGTGAAGGGAAGCAGCAGCTGCCATCAACAGAGGTGTGTGAAAATTACATGATGAACTATTGTATATCAATGTCTTCTCTGTTGTCTGATATCTGTGTACAGGTCAGAGTCGCACAGGGGAAGGCCGCAGGGAAGCCTCTGCACTGTTTGAGGCCTGGCGATTTCATGGTGGTTAGTGATCTGAGGAGGAAAAGCTGGAGAGCAAAACACTGGATGGGTCCATTCCAAGTGCTACTGACCACTGAAACAGCGGTGATGGTTGGTGAGAGGGAGACATGGATTCGTGCTAGTCATTGCAGGAAGGTCCCATCACCTAAGGAGGAGGACACAGCGAGGGAGTAGGAGAGAAAGGAGGGCTCTGAAGAATTCTGCCGGAAAACAGCAGGTTGTTATCTGAATGAAGCAAGGTCACAGCTCCAGAGAAACAACAAAGTGTTCCTATGTTTATTAATGATGTTATTGATGATGTACTAATGATTTAGAGTATTAGTCATTTTGTAACTGATAGAAACAATGATTTGACACAATTTATTGTGAGTATGAAATTATAGTAGTGTTTAGTTAACATGGTTTCTGTGATTGAAGTCTGGAGGTGACTGAGGGTCTGACTTCGGTCAGGAGCTCAATAACAGTGATTATTCGTTTAGCCCGGCTTCCAGAGAAGGGGGATGTTTTTGGGGAAGCTTAATTAGGAAACTAAATTAAGAAGAATGTTTGAACATCTCTTATGTATGGTGTGATTAAATGATTGACATTTTAATTAATGAACTGTGTGTAGTTTTAGAAACTAATATAGAATGAATTTAGCGTTTATGTTATCAATGAATGATAAAAAGAGAGAATTGTTATGGAAATTCATTTATATACCTTTATAGGCATTATAAAGTGTGTTTTTTTCTTTTTCTATATATACATTACACAGTTAAGCTATGCGTGACCACTTTGGTGCCTGTTTATCATAAGACAAGATTGTAAGTCCATGTATGGTGACCTATGACCTGTACAGCCAGGTCGGAGATAAGACTGAAATATAGATGACTAAAAGTGAATTATGAGTGTTAAGATAACTGTGACGTGATTCATTTGCTATGTCACTGATGGCCTTGTGGGCTTTTGAGGAAAGAAACTAGATAAAAAGGGAACTCTTCTTTGAGTGTCGCACTCTGCAGGAACCTGTGTTACTGTATGTCTGTCTAACCTTCTTTGCAAAGAATAAAACTTTAAAAGACATCTTGGGTAAGACTTCTTTATCATTGAGAGAGCCTCCTTAAAGAAAACAGCCACAACATAACCCAAATGAAAGCCAATGAGTCTGCATCCCTCTGTGTCAATTGCTTTAAGGTAAGCTACAGCTGCAATAGCTACTGTGGGTGCATCTGTGGAGTTCCCTGTATTTTGTAGAACACAGAGAAATGGGAAGGTATGATCTTTTAATTTTAATTTGTTTAAGCTGCAGAAGTGAATCTAGCCAGATTCTCCACTGAGCTTCTCTTTCAAGTGGTGTGGGAGAATCCCAATCACACTGATCATTGGTTAGTTCTCTTACTAATGCTTTACCTTGCATTGTTACAGGGGCCAAGAAACACAGAGGATCATAAAGACTATTGACCACAGAGAGGATGCCTCTTCTCGTAAATGGCTCCCTTTCTTTAGTTACATAATAAGTGAAGGTGTCAGTTTGCATGTTCCACATGAGTCCCAGACTTTGTTGCAAAGGTAAAGGATCAGATGGCAACTCGGTGTCTTGCAAATCTTTGGTCAAGTCATCATGATAGAATGCTTCCATAACATTTCTACTGTTAGAGGCTATTTTGTGCAGCTTAATGTTTGATTCATCAAGTATTTCCTTTGTTGTTTTAGCATGGTGATAGCCTCTTCATTGGATGAAATTTAAGCGAGCCCATCATCCACATAGAAATTCCGAATCACAAATCGTTTCTTCTCTGTGTCATGTTTGTTTTTTCCATGCAGAACATCTCTTTGTAACCCATATTGGCCACTGCAGATGACAGACTGTTCCCAAAGACATCATGTGGTAGTCCACGATCTGATTGTTTGGATCATTATCTTTAAATCATTGGAATCTGAGGAAGTCTCTATGATCTTCACAGGCAATGTAGCAATAAAACATTTACTTTTTCGAAAAAGGATGACGACACATAACAATATGTTGTTTGTCTGGTCTACTCAGTAACACATCATTGAGGGAAGTAGTTTCACATTTAGCAAACACAATACATATTTGGCCCTTCTTCTGAGGATGTTCCTGTTGTAGCTTAATTAAGATTGCAAGTTTAACCTGATCAGAATCAAACATCAGTTGCATGAACTTGAAGAAATGTTCCTTCATATCTGGTTTCCTTTTCAGTGTGTGTTGTAGAAATTTAAAGCGCTTAACAGCTTGGCATCTGTTATTAGGTAAGTGAGGCCTACTTGGCTTGAAGGGAAATGGTGCTACCAATAAATTAGTCAGTAGACTTCCCTATCCATAATGTCAAGGAATACTCTGTCCTCAATTGACATTCCTACTTTATCATCGTGGGGTGTACACTGGAACACGCTCAGAAACAGCTGTCGCAATATCATGTTGAAGATTGTAATGCAATGCTGTATTATTAAACTTCTCCTTGACATATATGCCACTAGTGCATTGCGAAAGAATGGATGAGCGACCACTACTCAGGACATTAGTTCTAAAAACACTGACATCAGCAGGTTTGTGTGTTTTGCCAAGACATACCTCTCCAATAATCACCCAACCAAGCTCTAGACATTGTGCAAATGGCACATTGTGAGGTCCGCTTCGCTGTTCTAGAACTTTGTGCAATCGTAGAATGTCTCGGCTGAGGAGCATAAGGATTTCTGCACAAGGTTCAACAGCTGGAATCTCATCTGCCACATGTTTGATATGTGGATGGTATCTAGCAATCTCAGATGATGGCATCTCCGACCTGTCATCAGGAAGCATGTCACATTCAATTAAGGTAGGCAAGGCAATTTGAGTTTTACCATCAAATGTTTGTACAACAAAGCCCTCTGCATGCCTACCCACTGCTTCTGTAACCCCAGAGAAGGTTTTCAAAGTATATGGAATTTAATTTCATTCTTCATCAAAAAACTGAGGTTTGGGGACCTATTGCTTTGATTGTCTAGAACAACATATGCTTTGATAGATTTTTCCGTTTGTCTTGCTGGGTATACTTCAACAAGAGATATTTTGAAACGTGATTTGGAGCTTGTGCCATTACCACAAATTTCAGTGCATTTGGATGTCACAAACAAGGCTTCTGTGGTTAGTTGCTTCCCACCTTGGCCTGCAGTCGAGGCAGATTTATTAGATCTCCAAGGTGCTGGTGGGATGCAGTGGGATGCTGGTTGCTCTTACATTCTTTACACTCTACTGGTTTGTCACAGTCTTTAGCAAAATGGCTGAATGATGGACAACATCCTAAATGTTTATTTGAGACAAGATTTCCTCTCATCTAAAGTTTTTCTTCTGAAACTGAGACATTTTCTCAGTGGATGAGGTTTGTTATTTTCTTCTCTCTAACATTTGAATGAGGCGTTTCAAAATCTGCAAACACTTCTGTTCCCCTAGTGTCTGCAGTAGGTTTTATTTATGTCTTATGCCAAGGACCTCTTTCAGGTTTGACCATACTTGGACATCCAACTGCTATATCAGTGAAACTTGGGTCATTACGAACTGTAGTCTGATTGCAGACAAATCTTACAAAAACAGAAAACAGAGGATAGGACACACCATTTTATTCCTTAAACTGTGCTCCTGATGTGACCCAATTCTCTTGAAGATATAATGGAAGTTTCTGCACAATTGGATTGACTCTACATGATGTATTAAGATACTTGAGTCCCGGCAAGTACCCATCAACTCTTGCTGCTTCCAGTTCCAACAGAATATCACCCAGTTCTCTCAGTTTAAGATTGTCTCTTCTTCAGATTCTTTGAAATTGTTCAACCTTTTTGAGTAGAGCATTCTCAATTACTTCAGCTGAACCATAAACATCCTCCGTTTGTTGCCATGCCATTGCAAGCCCAGCTCTGGCACTGTTAAATGTGAACTGCTCTGATAGTACAAGCCTGTTCAGACAATGATGGTCCAAGCCATTTGCAAAGTAAATCAAGCTCCTCTGTGGGTGTGAGGTTCAAACCTTCTATGGCATTAAGAAAGGATGCCTTCCAAGCCCAGTCATTTTCTGGTTGATTATCGAATTTTAATAGTCCCAAGCTTACCATCTCACATCGTATTAAGTATTTTGCCAAGTCTATCATAGTTGAGGGGTTTTCTTGCCACTGACTAGATTGAAAGTCATTGTGCTGAGATCTCGTTCCATACAGCGGCTTTCTATGGTAGTACGGTTCTTGCAGTAAAGGGATTATTGTCAGGATTTCAATTAGTGTTTTATTTTAAAGGATGCTGAACAGGTAACTTCAAACTCATAGTCACTGATTTCACTTGACTGTACATTGCTCTTTCTCATGCCAATTCTCGCTGTTTCACCACTGTGTTATATGTGTATGCTAATACAAATAGAAGCGTCTTTAATCTAGTTTCAAACTGACAGAGTGTGTCTGCTTCCCGAACTGTGCTATGAAGGCTGTTCCAGAGTTTGGGTGCCAGATATGAGAAAGATCTACCAGATATGAGAAAGATTGATTTTAGAATTAATTTAGTGTAGTGGACGTGAGGAGCTGTAATACACCAAGAGCTCCCCCAAATACTGTGAAGCTAAGCTGTTCAGGGCTTTGTAGGTAGTCAATAAATGTAAAAAAAAATTATACGATATTTAATAGGGAGCCAATGCAATGATGAAAGAACTAGAGTAATATGATGATATTTCTTTGTTCTAGAAAGCACTCCAGCAGCTGCATTTTGAACTAGCTGAAGTTTGTTAATTAGGCCAACAGGGCAACCGCCTAGTAACGCATTACAATAGTCTAACCGAGAGGTCATGAAAGCATGAATAAGCTTTTCCGCATCAGACATTGATAGCATATGTCGAAGTTTGGCAACATTTTTTTAAAGTTGAAAAAATGCAGTTTTACACATGCTTGAAATCTGGCCTTCAAATGACATGTTGCTGTAAGGATGGTTATCTCCATACTATCAAAAGCTGAAGACTGCTGTGAGACTCCATAAGATCAGACCGCGGGAACTGCCATGCAATAAAGCAATAAAACTTTCTAATTTTCCGGGAGGATCTCGAGAAAGCCATCTGGACAAAGTGGTGACAGACCCTTGTGATCTCCCGGTGAGACGAGTGACGTCTTTCCAGCGCGACAATTCAGATCCCACGGAGCATGAGGTTTGATCTTCTCCCTCTCTGTCTACAGATGATCTGGTAAATTAATTTTGTTTATCTTAAAAAGTCTCGAGGGAAAGCTAAGACGCACCCCATATAGACACATGAATAGAACGGGTCGACATACCCACTGCTAGGCCGGAGACGTAGAAATCAGGTATAAACCTAAGATTAGTAAACAAACATGGATTACCAGGGAAATAATTGTCTGAGTCTAGACAATGAGGCTATGGACTTCATCGCATCCCTAATTAAAAGTGTTCTGGTTTGTTTATGCGAAAAGGGACTAGATTTAAAGGGGAGAAATTATCAAATTTTAGAGTGGTATTTATCAGCGGGCCAAAAGTTAAAGGTGAAAGGGAATTATCGTAAAGCTCCCCTGGCAATCCTTTATTTGCTCCGTATGAATGATAAAAAAGCTCTTGAAGAATGCACGCGCACACTACAAAGCATTAAAGAACTGGAGAGAGCGCGATCGGATGAACTGAGACAACTTCGGGCGCAGGTCGAAGCATCCGCGTATGATAAAAAAACTTGGGCAAGACAGGGCAGCGCAATGGAAACGAAAATTGAAAAACTTGAAAACAAACTCTGGTTGGATAAAAAATATACCACCGCTCTAGAAGACTGCTGTGATTCTGCCGGACTCCCAATAGCTGCACTTAAAGTAGCCGTGGTAGAATCCAAACTTGAAGGAGAAGGGAAAAGTGATAGTGATGGAGATGATGCGGCTGCTTTAGTGAGTAATAGTACGGGTAACTTTCCTCTTGTAGAGGTTCGTAGTCGAACTCAGAAGATGAAACCTAGCCTGGTGATACGCGATCCGTCTCCGGAACCGGCGAGTGATATCTATTATCGCCCAAATAGACCTGAAGGGAAGAATCCCAGTCCTATACTGACTCGAGTAAAAACTGGCGTCGTTAGCCGTAAAACAATAAAGGTGGCTGTGCTTAAAACGATGACTAATGCAGATGATGAGGTCACTATTATTAGTTGTCCGCTAACCTGTGAAGAGTGCACAAAACAAAGAAGTTGTAGGCATGATGCCACGGAAAGGCCCTTTCCAACCCTATTGGGACAACTTAATGTTGCAGGCCTCTGTGTACAACCTAGAAGTAAGAGACGTGTGGCAGGTAACACTCCTTACTATACCAGAGGAGCTGAAATCAAAATTACCTTCAAACCTGAGATCTGGGGAGATCATTGTAAAACGCGAAGAGGAGGAAGATAGAGATGCATATGAGAGATTAAGGGAAGCCTTATTACAGTTAAGGGGACCGACACAAGCTGAATGGAATAAAATTCTGGAAGTAAGACAAACTAACAGGGAATTGTTTGAAACGATCGCAGAGCGCCTATGGGTGACATATAAAGAGTGCTCAGGTCTAGAAAATGCAGAACGTGATCAGGAAGTTTTATTACAACTCCTGAAAAATAATTCTGGTGCTCACATTCAGCAAGCCTTAATGAATGGAGGTGACCCGCCTGAAAACACTTTCAGATCACTGGTAGATTGGGCTTCCAAAATTGAGTCCCGAATTAAGCGCAATAAAATGCGTCCCATGGCAACAACGCAGTGGTTAGCTGAAGGAAAACAAGATAGAAAAATAGAGCAAAAGATTAAATATCAGCCATACTGTTCCTTTTGCAGGAAAAATAACCACACCACCAAACTTTGCTATAAATTGAGGGATTCTGAGAAAAACCAAAAGACCCGCTCTAAAACAGATGAAGCAATACTGAGACAATTAGAGCGTTTGATTATAACACAAAATCCAGATCAAACCAAAAATCCAAATAGTCAACACAGCGAGCTTCAGACTGATCTCGCTACACTGTATGTGAAGCATAACATACAATCCAGATCAAAGGCATAGGAGACACTCTGATGACAGAAACTCGTACACAGCCAATACAGCTTGATTTAGGCATGGTAGTGTTGAACGAGCCATTTTGGTATTTGGGCCGATCATGAACACGACTGCATTCTCGTGGATTTTGAAGTTTGCATTGAGGGAGATCCGCCTCCCCCGCAAAAGCAGTATCGTATCAAACCAGAGGCCGAAGCCGCTGTTCATGAAATTGTAAAGCAACTTGAAATGAGGGGTATAGTTAGACAATGTTGTTCTACCACCAACTTTCCATGTTTGCCAGTGCCAAAACCTAACGGGAAGTGGCGACTGTGTATCGATTATCAGCGTCTAAATAAAGTTCTACCCAAAGCAACACCTATTGTGGCAAATCCAGCTACCATTTTATCTCAAGTATCAATCAATGCCTCGTGGTTTACGGTGCTTGATATCAAAAATGGTTTCTGGTCTATAAAAGTCAAACAACAAGACCAATGGAAACTAGCTTTCACTATCAAACAGATCCAGTATACGTGGGAACGAAAGCTACAGGGACTTCATAACAGTCCAGCCATTTTTCACAGGGCTGTGGCAAACCCCCTCAATCCCTTACAAGGGAACGGTGAGGTTGTTCATTATGTGGACGACATACTAATTGCTACTGAGGGATCTCTTGAAGATCACTTAAAGTTAGTTGGTACTGTATTGGAGACGCTTGGTAAAGCAGGTTTTAAAATGAACAAGGAAAAAGTGCAAATTGCACAAAAGGAAGTGAACAACCTAGGGTACACCCTTACTCAAAGTTACCGAGCACTGACAGATGATAGAAAGAAGTGCATTGCTGAACTGCCACGACCTCATACTTTAAATACACTACAAAAAGTATTAGGAACAGCAAACTATCTGCGGGGCTTTATTCCAGACTTTGCCGACATAGCTGCACCCCTTTACCTGTTGTTGAAAGGGAAAACAAAACCAAACGACATTATCGAATGGCGAGAAGAACACGAGCAATCGTTTTCATTCATTCATTCATTCATTCATTTTCAACCGCTTATCCGGGGCCGGGTCGCGGGGGTAGCAGTCTTAGGAGAGAACCCCAGACTTCCCTCTCCCCAGACACTTCCTCCAGCTCCTCCGGGGGGATCCCGAGGCGTTCCCAGGCCAGCCGAGAGACATAGTCTCTCCAGCGTGTCCTGGGTCTTCCCCGAGGCCTCTTCCCGGTGGGACATGCCTGGAACACCTCCCTAGGTAGGCGTCCAGGAGGCATCCGAAACAGATGCCCGAGCCACCTCAGCTGACTTCTCTCGATGTGGAGGAGCAGCGGCTCTACTCCGAGCTCCTCCCGGGTGACAGAGCTCCTCACCCTATCTATAAGGGTGCGCCCTGCCACCCTGCGAAGGAAACTCATTTCAAACTCAATCGTTTTCAAATCTGAAAAAACATTTATGTTCCGCGCCTGCTCTGGGTTTGCCCAACCCATCAAAACCCTTCCACATCCAAGTGGATACTCATGAAATAACATTAAGTGGAGTATTAGCGCAGGAACATGGGGGGAAATTGCGTCCAATTGGATATTATAGTAGGAAAAAATCGTTGGTAGAACAGCCGTTCGACCCCTGTACTCAGCATGTGCTTGCAGTGCATTGGATGATATCAAAAATGGAACCCATTGTTGGTTTCCAACCTCTGATAATTCATACCATGCACACGCCTGTGCGAATGCTAATGCAGGGTCGAATAAAAGGAATTTCTTCCCAACACTTGGCGAGATGGCTTGCAGACATACAAGCTAGGGACATTGCCATAAAAAATACACTAATTCTTCCGCATCTGCTTGGAAATAATGAGGGACACCCACACGTGTGCCAACCTGAAAAAGAAACAACCAGCCTTGTGCATGATCAACCCCTGCCAGGGCAAATGCCGGTTTATATCGATGGTTCCCGCTTTAACCAAAACGGCCAATTCTTTACTGGTTGCGCAGTATGGCCCCCACACCTTTCCAATTCAGATGTAGACTGTTGTTCAAACTACTATCAGACATGTCTGTACAAGAAGCAGAGCTCGTTGCGCTGTTAGAGGCTGTTAACGCACACACAGGAGCAATCTGTGTATATACTGATAGCCGCTATGCGTTTGGTGTAGTTAATGATTTTATGGCCCAGTGGCAGTACAGAAAATTTATTTTGTCTGCAGGAACGCCAATAAAACATTTCAATACCATAACAAAAATATGGCAAGCCATACAAGCGCATGACACCTCAATTTCCGTTGTCAAAGTACGAGCTCACATCACTAAACATCCTAATGAGCACGAACACAACAATAACATTGCTGACCAACTGGCTAAATTAGCTGCCATCAAAGGCCACGATTGTCAGGATAATAAGCCACTTGGTTCCGCTGTGAGTGCAATATAAATTACTCCCATTGACCTTAAACAGTACCAAAAAGAATTGTGTCACACTAAAAACGGGACCAAACGGTCAAAGTTATTGAAGGTATTGTACTCAAAGATAAAAAATTTGTAGTTCCCGAAGCCCTACAAAAGCCAGTAATTAAAGTGTATCATGAGTATGCTCATGTGTCACCAGCAAAAACATTGCAGTTGATACAAAGACAATTCTGGTGGCAGGGAATGACTGCAGACATTGAAAGATGGTGTAACACCTGCCTGGTGTGTGCTACTATTAACCAGGGCACACAAGGGCGTACAAATCTATGCAGACCTGAACCACCTAAAGGCCCTTGGGAAAACCTACAGGTGGATTTCATTGGTCGGCTACCCAGTGCCAAGGGGGGGTACTGCTATTGTCTCGTGATAATTGACAAATTTTCAAAATGGGTTGAAGCAGTTCCCACTCACAATAATACAGCGAACACAGTGGCACGTGTTATAGTGAACCAAATCATCCCTCTCTGGTGGGCGCCAATACAAATTGAATCTGATCAAGGTACTCATTTTACCAGACAAGTTATGAAAAACGTGTAAAATGCTGAACATCAAGCAAAAATTCCACATCCCATACCGACCACAAAGTTCAGGAATGGTTGAACGTGTAAATCGCACATTAAAAGAGAACATTGCTAAACAGATTGCGCAACACCAAAATAAGTGGACTGATGCTCTACCAACGGTTCTGACTGTATTGCGAGCAACGCCTTCTAAGGCTACGGGTATCAGCCCATATGAATTAATGACTGAAAGGGTGATGAAACTGCCCATTGACCCAGACATTTCCCCAGCAGACTTGGGACCACTTATACTTGCAACTCAACAGACTGTTCTGAAACAATTGCAAGAATGACTAAAAGTGTTGAATTCACAGGCTTCCCTAAAGCAACAACAGTCAGACCGGTTAAATGATGCACAGTTCAATCCAAATTCTGAAAAAAGATTTTCAGAAGGAGACATTGTTATGATACGGGTCTTTGTAAAGCAAAGTCCATTTTCCCCAATATGGCATGGACCATATGAAATTAAAGCTGTTTGTAACTGCTGTGTGGCCATGACCATCCGAGGAAAGTTAAGGTGGTATTACATGTCTCAATGCAAACTGTTTAAAGGTTCACTGATCTAACTGGGATATTTATGTCTCTTTTCAGGACAGTGACAGCAGTTCCATGGACGCCAGATATCCGAACTGTGTCGGGACCCACTTGCATTGAATTGGGGCAGCAAATTACGCTCTCACAGACCTCAAAATGTGGGAGATGGGTATGGAAATTCAACAAAGGGCCATCCACACCGTACATTCTAATTATATACAAAGAAATAGTCACATGGCCCCCCGGATTAGTACCGGAACTAAATTGTGCCACAAAAATCTGTTGTAAGTCAGGTTCTACCCATCTCTCAGACACGAACCTTACAGGGTACACACACGCACCACATCCGCACCACAATATTACTGCCTGGTGTCAATTAAAAGAATACCCAGGTTCACAAATTGGTAGTCTACACGCACTATATGTAACTAACAACAATGGAACCGATCCTAAAAAATGTTACTTCATTAAGGAGTTAGAACCAACAACATATAGATGTGTACACACCGTAACTCACAATATTACACATATGAAATTTACAGAACTTAAGTTTAATTTGTCAAAGCCTATTCTAGATAACAAATTAAAAACCTTTGTTTGGACAAGCCGAAAGGAGGGTACATATTGTGTTGGGAAATGTGAAATAGACATGGAGAAATGTACAAACCCCCAGAATTGTTGATGGACTATTCATAATTGTTTTAATCTAACTACCTGTGGATATAAAAAAACGAAACAATGTCCAAGCATACATCCTATTCCTCCTGGGCGTATAATCAAAGGAAACATCAACAAAACTTTGCTGCATGATGTTAATCTTGTGATAACACACGTGACATATATTATTTCTAATATTCTGTCTGTGTCAGTGTTCGTCCATGTCATGTGTTATTGTTTTCGTCATGTGATCTCTTTGTCCTCTTCCCGCCACCGTCAATGTTCATTTGTTCCACCTGTGTTCATCCCTTGTGTCTCGTTAGTTTAATCATCCCTTCATCTATTTATACCCTTTCATCTGTGTCCTTCGTTGTCTGGTATTCTGATTCGTCTGGTCGTGTGGTTCTGTTCCTGTGTCGTCCTGTCTTCCCGCATCCAATATCTGTTGCCCGTAAGTGTTCAATAAACCCGTTTTGTATATATCCTTTGTCATGTCATTATCTGCCATCCAGGCGTTACAGTCTGCATATGTAAAACACTGTGGTGATAATAATAAAACGTATGAATGGTTACAGTCATGCATCGATGATTTAGTCTCTGATTATAAAAAGAGTTGCAGTCCAAATTCCATCTGCACGCGCAAAACGAGACCTGTTTGGAAATATTGCAGGCCTTTTTGGTTAAGTTAATTCTATGGCTAATACCTATAAAATAACAGGACAATCTCAATTCTAAATGTGATTGGCAAACCAGTTGGCCACTGGTTTTTAACATATCACCAACAGTAATGAAAATATTATCAAATCGGTCAGATCTGAAGCGCAGGCGCTTCTCAAGATCAGCCATACAATTTTCAATCAGACCCGTACCATCGACCGTGACTTGGCCTGCAAAACGTATGCACAAGATCTTTTTACTGCTGCAAGACAAGAGATTTTAGATTTACGTCTTCATAAGATTCCTAGGCATGTTTTAAAAGATCTTATTGAAATTTTAGACTTGCATAGATGGCTTGTGTCAGACAAGATGAAAGACATTAATTATTTAGAATTGTTGTCAACAGTAATGATGTACACTGGCAAAGAGTGTCCTGGCTGTATTGGGTTTTTTGCCACATTCCCTTTAATTCACCCTGATCAGGTATACCTAAATTCTACAACCATGCGCTCTGGTATAGTAGTGAAAGATCAAATCATAAAATGGGATCAACTTACTGGGTATATGACTTTAAGGGGAACTGAGATCTTATTTTCAACTCGCACTTGTTGTCATGAAACATCCAGCTATATCATTTGTACTTGTAATACCTTACAACCCTTTGCTGTTAATAGTTCTAAACTGATTAATGTGCAGTCCTTGCATGGTCATTCTGATGCTATCCAGGTTTCTCATACACAGTGGTGTGTCATCAGCTAAATGAACTCATTCACATATGGAGGTCTGACATTCCCTGCAAATCACACCTTCTGTTTGGAGGTGACAGAGGACTTCTCAATGGGTCAGATCAACATCTTGGGAAGGGTGCCAATGGACATTGATGTCTCCCCGTGGTGGGAGGACACTTTCTACGAACAAGGTATACAAACCTTGGTTGAGACAATGGACTTGGTGCAGAATATGATTTTGCAGACTGATTATCATCTTATTCAAGCACAGGTGAAGGCAAACCTGGCTAAAAGGGCTGCAAACATCCTATCCAGTTCATCCACCCGCTCAACTCAGTATGTCTACACTTGGTGGGATTGGGTGATTAGAGGATGTGCCATTAGCAGCACCCTCATCTTCATATTCACTCTGCTCCAATGCTGTTACTTTCGGCACCTTATTCATTCCCTATGCAGTTCAGTTGACGCTGCCATAACCCTTAGTCCTCTGCAGGTACCAGCTTTGCACCGACTATAACATTGATGAAAACCATCCTAAAATGATGGACCCTCAGAGACTGCTCTGAGTTTGCCCCAAGGGACCAGGGAACGAAACTGTGAGGATGGTTATCTCCATATTATCAAAAGCTGAAGACTGCTGTGAGACTCCATAAGATCCGACCGCGGGAATTGCCACGCAATAAAACTTTTTTCTGGGAGGATCTCGAGAAAGCCATCTGGACAGCTGAATCAACACCTCTCCTCAGGCACTCTTCCCCTCCCCAGTTATACGACCTGGGTCACAGAAAGATTACTCAGGAATTGCCAGATTTCCAGGTTCTATGGTGAAATGATGTAACTTAGAATTTGTGAATTGTAACCTGTCATGCTTGGTATCATTTTAAAGACCTCAGTGCGAGTATAAATGTGATCTCAGTTTTATCTTGGTATCACATACCAAAAATAGAAGATCTCAGATTTGGATAAATTCTGTCCCCTTTCATGGGAGGAGGGTCTGAATAAGACCTTTTGTCAAGTCTTTGTCTTCTTTCACAGATGTTACCTGGCACCTAGGGTAAAATCCCCAGACAAAAGGTCTTTGTTGATTTGAATTTACGAGTTTGGTTGATTTTAAATTTACGACATCTTGGGTATTTAAGGAGACTTGGTAAAACACTCGGGGAAGCATCTGTAATCAGATGAAACTTCCCACACAGTCTGTGTGTCTACACTGCCAGGTATGATGACTCTTTGACAATTGTTTTACAAATTGTTCTGATGCTGTATGCTGATCATGTTGTGTAATTATTTTGTATTTTTTCGTCATGTTTTAAATGTGATATGTTAATCAATTACTGCCTGGCAAATAAATGTTAAATTCTTGTTTAACTCTGATATCTCCTGAAATCACTTAAATCTAGTAGATCTGTTTAGGCTGATGTTTCCGCAAGCCTACGACCAGGATTAGTCATACATTCAGGCTCAATGGATGGAGCATAGGCACAGCATTATAGACCTGTTGATTTCTGACAATCACTGACTTAGTATGATATAATCTAGTGGCTAAATCAAACTTTCT
Organism: Danio choprae; assembly: GCA_903798125.1. Classification (NCBI taxonomy): domain Eukaryota; kingdom Metazoa; phylum Chordata; class Actinopteri; order Cypriniformes; family Danionidae; genus Danio; species Danio choprae. The sequence continues at coordinate 4,827,834 of CAIGQW010000415.1, read as the reverse complement.
TTATGTATGAGCAAGCATGGGGCGGCCTAATATTACTTAAAGGAAATTAGTTTACAGTTATATCCTCTATCTAAGAACCAGAACTGGCGAGGATGTGTCCGTGAGCAGATGTAACTGGCCAGCATACTGACTCTAAGTGACTTCGGGTAAACGATGAACCATTAACTGAAAATAAGGATTTATTGGGTTAATCAGTCTAAATTAGACGTAATCACAACCTATAAGGTGATCGACTTAAATTAGATATATCTAAACTGAAATATTAAGAATTGGAGTCAGATAAGAATAAGGGTCAAAATTGGATTTATAAAACAAAAGTTTAATATGTTCTAGTGATCTGTTTGTAACAGCTAGGCGAGAAAAGTTGCAGACACGCTGACACGCAGAATACCTTCCCCCACATCCGTGGAAACCATCATTCAACATCCGAACCATTGGGTGGGGCTTACACTGACCTGTTTGAAGGAGTTCGACAGGAGAGCTGTAGTCCCACTGAAATTATTTCAGAGGCTCTTGGGACATATGGCTTCCGCAGCCGCGGTCATGCAGCTCGGATTGCTCTATATGAGACCGCTTCAGCATTGGCTTCACGATCGGGTCCCCAGACGAGCATGGCATGCAGGCACACACTGGGTGACTGTCACTCTGCTGTGTCGCCGCGCCCTCAGTCCATGGACGGATCCTGCATTTCTACAGGCTGGTGTGCCTCTAGAACAAGTGTCCAGGCACGTCGTCGTGACGACGGATGTTTCCAGCACAAGCTGCGGGCATGCAGCTGCAGGTCCGTGGAAAGGATCCCGGATGCATTGGCATACCAACTGCCTGGAGCTGTTGGCAGTGTATCTTGCACTGCGCCGTTTTTTTTACATGAGAAACAAATGCTGGTCAGGACGGACAGTAAGGCGATGGTGGCGTCGAACTTGTCAGATCAGCGTTGTGCTTTCTTTCCTTCAGGATAGATTGGAGCGGAGGCTGTCACCCTCCACACTGAAGGTGTATGGCGCCGCCATCTCTGCTCATCATGACACGGTGGATGGCGGTGCTGTGGGAAGGCATAACCTCGTCATCTGGTTCCTTCGAGGCACGAGGCAATTAAATCCACCTTTCCTCCTCTCATGCCCTCTTGGGATCTCTCCATAGTGCTTACGAGCCTATGTGTAGCTCCGTTCGAACTACTCGACTCAGTATCCTTGAGATTTCTATCCCTGAAGACAGCTCTGCTGGTCGCGTTGGCATCGATCAAGAGGGTCGAGGACCTGGAGGCATTTTCGGTCCGTGATTCGTGCCTGGAATTCGGGCCGGAATTCTCTCACATTATCCTGAGACCCCGGCCTGTATATGTGCCCAAGGTTCCTACCACAACGTTTAAAGACCAGGTAGTGAACCTGCAAGTGCTGCCTTCGGAGGAGGCAGACCCAGCCCTTTCATTGCTGTGTCCTGTTCACGCTCTGCGTATTTATGTGGACTGCACTCAGAGCTTTAGATCCTCTGAGCAGCTCTTTGTCTGTAACGGTGGTCGGCAGAAGGGAAGTGCCATATCCAGGCAGAGGTTGGCCCACTGGATAGTTGATGCCATTTCCGTCGCTTATTTAGGCCAGGGCGAGCCGTGTCCTTGAGGAGTGAGAGCGCACTCCACTAGGAGCATCACTTCTTCTTGGGCGTTAGCACGCAGCATCTCTCTAACAGATTTCTGTAGAGCTGCAGGCTGAGCGACACCTAATACATTTGCAAGATTTTATAATCTTCGAGTGGGGCCGATTTTCTCACGTGTGCTGGTTAACAAAAAAATCGGTTGGTGTTGTAACACGCTTGCGGCGCCTTTTCTTTCTAACACAGAGATACATGCGCATTTTTTATTCTGGTCTGTTGAGTTCCCCATCTGGTGAACCCTACAGAGTTCCTCTGAGGCCCCCAGCATCTGACTCAGCGGAGTACTCACGTGAACCAGATTATGATATGCTAAAATTACATTCACTGTGTGCACGGTTAAACATTAACTCCAAGCTATGACCTGTTTCTTTATGCTAAATGTTATTATTAGCTCGTTTGCTGTTTTCACATTGATACTCTGGGTTAATTTACAAACAAATCATAATCTTTAGTTCTAACAAATTGTGAATTAAGAAATAGTTTTAAAACACTGTCTCTTTTGTGGTCTTGATTGGCAATTAGCCAGAGGAATCTGTGTCAGTGATTCAGTAAATCACTCATGCTTTTCATTTTCATTTTTTAGCACAAGGAGGAGGTAAAGAAACATGATAGACATAATTTCCTTAAACCCATGCCTTTAACAAAAAGCAACAAAACTGACTACAGTAATATTGTATATTTTATTTTTCAGGTTCCACTTTAGAGAAATTCTGAAGAAGATGAAGTGCTGATAAACCGTGTTCTACATCAACCCTCCATGAAGAGTGAGGTGTCTTACAGAGATCATCATCCTGTTTTTCTCAAAAGAGGCTATCTTCTGCTGGTTTGGTAAGATGAACACTTCTGTTCTCTCTCAGGGGTCCAGCACCTCCCTCTGCCTCCTCAACACTGACTGAAAAAGTCTCCAGTAGTCATTATGATCTCAAATACTCCCGCTATATGTCAGCATACTCATCCTCTTTTACAAAAACTGCTGACGTATTATTGGGTAAACCATATAGAATTCTCTGTCTGTAAAGATTTTTCCCTACATATTTTTTTTTCTATATGAATGTTTAATTATAGTAATTATAAGATTGTTTTGGTTTCTAATTTCAAAACGTGATAAAGCTCTTGGAGCAGTCGAAACATGGAATTACGAACTTAAGGAGAGGGATATGGATTTGGACTGGGAGAATGTAAGGACTGATGTGTTTTTTTTTCATCAAAGAACCCTGCTTGCTGGGGTAGTGATTCCAGCGGTTACAGATTTACATATCAATTTTACTATCTTTATTACAAACATGCACTGTTTTAAAAACGTTTTAAACTTGTAAAACTCATTCTTGAGGTGCAGCTGAGGTGCACATAGAGTTTAAACAAATATTTTAATCCCAGTTTCTTTGCAAATTATGTTCTGTGGACATGTATATGCATTACTACAGAGATATGTTAATACACGTCTGTCAATCTCTTTGGTGGGCAGGGAAAACTGCACTCCTATGTCACAATACGGTGGCCCTCAAAATCGCTGCGATTTGGAACCTATTTTAATGTCAAGAAATAAAAAAAAAGGAGACTTGTTGTGTTCTGTTCAAACAGCTTCCAAAAGTTTATTTTCCATCATAGGTGTCCTTTAAGGCTCATATGACTACAGAGCAGTATGCATGTCAGCATGAAGACTTTTTGATTTCTGTTAAACACTGATATTAGCAAGATGTTTGGATGTGACAAAATTGTGAATTGGTCAATAAATTCTAATGAATTATAATGAATACTTCTTTCCAGAAGTGCTCAAAAAGAGATACTTGCAGAATTTTTCAACCATGTATTCCATTTTTGGGCTAGTTGGTGTTTCCTTACAATCATTAGTAGAAAGTTCAGAAAGCAGTTGAGAAGCCACTGTTTTTTCAAGAATTTTGGCAAGAAATTGGAAATTTGAGATGGGACAGAAATTACATCTCAGTCTGTTGTTATTAATCACTTTATATTATTTCATTTAATTTGTAATAATTATTTTGGAAATGCATCACATTATAGATAGTATTAAATTAAGGTGTAGAAATTGCAATTTAACTAAGAATCAAAGTTTCATTGAAATATGTAACAAAATATCAAACTGATGTTGTTAATTGTGTACAAGCACACTTAAATGAAGCATTACATCACAAGTATGCTTTTTAAACAGTGGTAGCTGAACACACAACTTTAATTTATAATAAAACATATAAAACAGTGTTTAAATAGTAACAATACAGTTAATAGCCAGGCATTATATCATATCTCAAAGGTTGCCTGTTTGATGTGCCACCTGTTTTAGTGCAACAACGAGAAATACAGTGGAAGTGAGCATATTTGCAGAGGTTGAATAACGAGTGCATCACCGCAACATCCTGTCACACTCAGAGTGGTTAAGAATTATGGTAAATTATAACTCTCAATGCAAGATGACATTCAAAATGCAAATACGACAAATTTACGACATTCAGCAGCCAACATTGAAACAAATGTTTGATTAAAATGTAAAGTGCAAGAGAAAAAAAATACTTTTAAATTTAAATTTGGTGTATAGTTTAAGGAAAGCAAAAATACTCACATTTTACATTAATCTTTGGATGCTCAGTAGGGATGAGGCTGTCATACCCTGAGAAAAAGACAAGAAGCTTTTTGGTCTTGATAAACTGTTGCATTGCTTTAATAATATATTAATCAAAATAATAATAAAACTAAAATCACATGGTTGTGATCATGGTTTTATTTTGTTGGACCACTAAAATACTGGCAACTTAATATGACAGATGTTTAATTATTACTTATTGTTAGAGCAAAGCTTTAGTTATAAATTTGCTAAATCATACAGTCCGCATACATATATAATGTTATATTTATATGCAAAAAAAAATTGTTGACACGGGTAATAATATTACAAATCAAGTACATTTAAATTACATTCAAGTACATTTGAAAAAGGATAAAATGAAATTTAATATATAATTTAATATGTAATACTGAATAAACGGCTGGAGTACTGGCTGCAGACAATGGGGCTTTAAAATAAAGTAAAAATATTTAAAACCTTAATAATTCTTAAATACATTTTTATTTTATATTAAACATATTCAGCCTTTAAAAACAACAAAAAAGTAAAAAAAAAGAAAATGTTCAACCAAGATAGATTGATAGATACCTTGTATAAAAGCAACAACTTGGATGATAGTAATAACCTTGAAAGCTTCCATTCTTCTTGAGCTGGACAAGATTTGAGTTCAGTACTGCTGTGCTTCACACTCTGTATAACTTTGGAGGAAGTGAAACTTCTCAGTCTAAAAAATACTGACATTTGAAAAAGCTATTAGTCAGGTTGGTTTATAGCTTATGTGTTCAGTTTTTGGTAGTTTGTGTTTCAACTGGTTACAGAAGTGGAAAGTTACTAATTACAAATATTTCTAGAACCCTTCCCTATTTTTTTTTTAATTGTAAGCCCTTCTCCATATGCTGGTACTGGTGGGTAAGTGAAATGCTTCTTTAACTGGAACATGGGTTGGGGTCCCGTTTTTGTTTGTTTTTAAAATAACATTAGCAAATAAAATAATATTTCTGGTGTTACGTTAGTCTATTCCTATTTGTTTTCAGTAAGCAAACAAGGTTGTGGGTGGGTATTATTCCAATTAGAAATAAATCAAAAAGGTTTAACCAAGAAATGCAAGATCACGCGTTTAATAAATGGAAACATCAAATGAATAGGTAATTACCAAATTACTGTCCATTACAATGCAATTGTATTATTTATAATAATTTTTTTTTTAAATATACTGTACAAAACAGATATATCTCCAGTCATCACTTGCTGCTGCGCGCAGTGTTGCAAATCTTGTGATAGGACGAGAGTGGTTTTTTTTCATCACAAGAGAATATTACAAATCTGCAAGTGCAGTTTGTATTAGTTTATTAATATTATTTTAATAATTAAATTGTATTAATTAATTAATTACAATTAATTATATTTAGTTTAACACAAAGAAACTTAAATAAATGATGCACATTGTTAAATTTATCAGGGTTTCCTACACTGGTCCTCAAGGGCATCAAGGTAGGTTCTGCTATCTCTGACCCTCATCCACCTGCTGTGTGTTCAGTCAGAGCTGCAAATGACCATTTCAGATGAGTTTGGAGTGGGGTAGTGTAGAAAAAAAAACTTTTAACTATAAAAATACATGAAATTGTTAAAAACCCTAACAAAAACCTATATTATTCTGTTGAAACTATGCCATCCACCATATACTCAATATCCACCACTAATGATCCAGTTAAGCTTACATAGGCTTTCATTAACAATGGGAGCAAAATGTATAGTTCATGAATCTGGGGGTATTTAGCTTAATTGGCAATATCTAAAAAAAATAAATAAATATTTTTGGACTCATCATTTTATATATTTACACTGGGTACAGAAAGTGTTTAGACCCCCTTAAACTTTTCACTCTGTGAAATTGCAGCCGCGATGTTCGCATGGGTTTCCTCTGGGTGCTCCGGTTTCCCCCACAAGTCCAAAGACATGCGGTACAGGTGAATTGAGTAAGCTAAATTGTCTGTAGTGTACAAGTGTGAATGAGTGTGTATGGATGTTTCCCAGTGATGGGTTGCAGCTGGAAGGGCATCCTCTGCGTAAAACATATGCTGGATAAGTTGGCGGTTCATTCTGCTGTGTCGATCTCATATTAATAAAGGGACTAAGCTGAAAAGAAAATGAATGAATGAATGAGTATTGCAGCCATTTGCTCAAAAGAAAAACTGACATATTACATGGTTCTAAGTATTCAGATCCTTTGCTCAGTATTTAGTAGAAGCACCCTTTTGATCTAACACAGCCATGACTCTTTTTGGAAAAGATGCAACACGTTTTTCCCACCTGGATTTTGGGATGCTCTGCCATTCCTCCTTGCAGATCCTCTACAGTTTTGTCAGGTTAGATGGTAAACGTTGGTGGACAGCCATTTTTAGGTCTCTACAGAAATGCTCAATTGGGTTTAAGTCAGGACTCAAGAACAGTCACAGAGTTGTTGTGAAGCCACTCCTTCGTTATTTTAGCTGTGTGATTAGGGTCATCGTCTTTTTCAAAGGTAAACCTTCGGCCCAGTCTGAGGTCCTGAGCACTCTGGAGAAGGTTTTCATCCATCCCTGTACTTGGCCGCATTCATCTTTCCCTCCATTTCAACCAGTCATCCTGTCCCTGCAGCTGAACATCACCCCCACAGCATGATGCTACCACCACCATGCTTTACTGGTGAGACTGTGTTAGACAGGTGATGAGCAGTGCCTGGTTTTATCCACACATACCACATAGAATTAAGGCCAAAATGTTCTATCTTGGTCTCATCAGACCATAGAATCTTATTTTTCACCTCTCTACTGTCAGTGTTCGTCCGTGTCTTCCTTTGTTTTCGTCATGTGATTTCTTTGTATTGTCTTTCCCGCCACCATCAGTGTCAATCTGTTCCACCTGTGTTCATCCCTTGTGTGTGATTAGTCTAATCATCCCCCATCTATTTATACCCTTTCGTCTGTGTCCATTGTTGTCTGGTATTTTGATTCGTGTGGTTCTGTTCCTGTGTCGTCCTGTCTTCCCGCATCCAGTATCTGTTCCCAGTAAGTGTTCAATAAATCCGTTTTGTAATGTACTTCGTTCTCAGTCTCGTTGTGTCACCATCTGCCAACCAGGCGTTACATCTACACTATCAGAAAAAAAAAATGGTACAATGTTGTACCAAAGAAGGTACAAACACTTGTCACTGGGGCAGTACCTTTTTATGGGACAGAATTGTACCTGAGGACAAATAAATACATTTGTACCATTGCAGTTCGTACCTTTAAGGGCATGATTGGGAAACCAAAATGTCCTTGTTTTTTTTAAAAATCTGCAGATACAATATTGTACCTTCATCAAAGAAACAAATCTGATCCATGAAGATAGCACCACAGTGACAAGACACTTTGTACCTTAACAGTGTCAAATGTGCTCCTCCAAGAACTATTAACAGACATTTTGCTTTATCAAAAATGTGTCAAATTATTTTCAGTAAATATATATTTGTGTAAATACACATTTTCAATTTACAATAAAAAATACTTTAACATAAATCAAAAAATCTGCTAAACATTTCACAACACTTCACAAAAATGTTACAGCAATACATTCTGCCATGTACAATAAAAAAACATGTTTTCCACTTTTCACACAATACCTTTGTAATTATTAAACAGTTAATTTATTTTTACTTCATTTTAAAATAGAAATAGAATTATGCAAAAGTATTGTAATAATATATGCACAATCCTGTTTTTATAAGGGAGTGACTGTGCATATCTGGTTCAAACATACAAAATATCATAAACCATATAAAAGTCAACTGCATGGTAGTGCAGTTTCTCTCCTGGCATTCTACAAAACCAATCCTTCTATTATGAAACATGAAATGCATGAAAACGACAATTATCCTTTTCAGTGACATATTATCATGTTATTGTCTAGCCAAATGTGAGTTTTGTTAACTGTATACAATACACCTAAACAACTCATACTTGGGGGAAAAAAAAGTTGATCAAGTTCAAAATAACACAAGTAAACTCACGAACATAAATCAGTCCAATTTGTTTGATTAGTTTTACAATACTAAAATGTCTGCACGAACACTTTGCATATGCAAATGGTTGTGGCATCTTGTTCAGACAACCGCAGTTGGCAATAGCTTTTCATCTGGTACAGATACCTTCAACATGTACCTCTGAAGAAAGAGCAAAGTGTTCCTGTTGTGTGTGGAATATGCAAGGTTGAATACAAAATGCACATAAAAAGCAAAAAGAATGCCATCCTCTACCTCAACTGCTTGTATTAGATCCCTCCATTTTCAGTGCTCAAGATTCTCTTCTCACTGAAGACCTTTTTCAGATGCTCCCAAAATCTGCACAGTGGGATAGGATGTGGTCGGTGTTTCCTTCAAAAAATACAAAATTAGTATTTAAAATAAAAAATAGATTAAATTCAGATTCCTAAAGACTTGTTACAACTCCACATAAGACTTATTCAAGATGAATACATTATTTTATGTTACTATCAATTCTATGGATACAATACCTGTCCAGTGGTGACATAATTGTCCACTTTTCTCTGAAAATTACTGGAGGCACCAGAGCAACACAAAAAATCCAAATCTAAGAACACATTGATAAGGTATTATGATTATGAGTGTAAAGGTTCTCATTGTTAATTAGTGTCATGTTTTAGATTTATGGTTTTGGTAAGGTTCCATATACTCATTCATTCATTCATTCATTTTCTTTTCGGCTTAGTCCCTTTATTAATCTGGGGTCGCCACAGCGGAATAAACTTATCCAGCATATGTTTTACACAGCGGATGCCCTTCCAGCTGCAACTGGGAAACATCCATACACTCCCATTCACACTCATACACTTTGGACAATTTAGCTTACCCAATTCACCTATGGTTGCATGTCTTTGGACTTGTGGGGGAAACCGGAGCACCCAGAGGAAACCCATGCAAACACAGGGAGAACATGCAAACTCCACACAGAAATGCCAACTGACCCAGCCGGGGCTCGAACCAGCGACCTTCTTGCTGTGAGGCAATTGTGCTAACCACTGCGCCACCGTGCTGCAGGTTCCATATATAGCCTAATAAAAATTAACAATTAAATACAAACAAAGAAACCTACAAATAATTGTGCAAAAAATACAATACCACAAATACACTACATGAAATAAACAGAGGATTTAAGACAATTTTCATGTAGCAGAACAAAGTTTTATGGATTTTAGCATTTTCAAAATAAAAATAAAAAAGTTTAAAAAGAAACACATGCATGCCAAAAAGACTCTTTCCTTGCATCCATGTAAGGTTCTTCTGTAAGGAACCCTGAAAACACTGGCTTAAATCAGCTGGAGGATATATTCGTCCCATTTCTTGGAAAAACTGAAATGCAGATAAGACAAAGACAGTTTTTTTTTTTTTTGTTGTTGTTTTCAGCATTATATAACAACAATTCTATACTGTACAAAATGTATACTGTGTGGCCCAATAAATAATAAATTGAAGTACTTCAAAATCTAAAAGAAAATGTTTCAGATGGGACAGTTAGATGTAGTGCATGAGAAGATAATAATTTTTTTTAATCAGAGCGTAAATTTTTGTGAACATGACAGGTACAGCAGCCTAAATATTTGCAGTGCAGTGAAACATGCTGCCTTACCTCAGATATAAGATGCACACGTGTGCCGTATACAGGACATAGCGGTCACAAAGGTCTAATGCTACAATTTTTCCAATGGGAAAAAACGCGAGCTGTTTCACTAGTGGAGGCACAGTGAGGCGTCGCGAAAGCGTTGCTCATGCCACCCTGCTGCTTTCAGAGAATGCTTCAGAGGCATTTCGCCACTGAAGATAAAGAGTTGGCTTGTGAAGTACAATGACTTCTAAAATAACTTAAAGGTATCAGGCAATCAGATAGCTATACCACTGGAATAATAAAACGTCAGTTAAGCTAACATTATTTAATGTTGCACTCACTAATGTTAAGTAGGTGGCTGTAAAACGTTATATAGCTTAACATTACTTAATTTTGGTTAACAATAAACATACAACTCACCTTTGAATTTCGTCTTCTCTTTGTCCACTCCAGCCTTTTAGTTTTACAAATCCTTCAGGTGATAAAGAAGGCAAAGCCATGGTGATGTAACATTACTCTGCTTCCCATTTTGTTTTACTGGAAAATTTCGTTACCATCTGTGGCAAGTTTGATGACAAACCACCAAATTCAAAATTTGTAGTAATAAAGAGGTGAAAAGAAAAGGCGGCATCGTCTGCTTCCCGCTTTCTGTTCAAACTGCTGCTAGCCTCCAACAACGTCAACCAATCATCTTCTTGTTGCTGTGGCTGGGTTGCTCACAAAGAAACCAATCATATGTTTGCGGGACTTTTGCCAGCTCACTCACGTGGATAGTAGAGAGCAAACACCAAAAGGTGCAGATATCAATAATGAAAATCTATTTATTGGAAAATGCTTACCAAACATTTGTTAAAAATGCCTTAAATGTTAGGTTTACAATACTTATAGTTTTATGTTTAACAAGTTGTTTTGTATTATTGTATTATAGAATTTAATAATTCACGTTCATGAGTTTCTTTAAACATATACTTTAAATGATGATTCACGTATTAATATGGAAATTATTAATAAAATCACTTTGCCTTTCCAGTCATATTTACTTTCATAGATATTGCAATAAAGAAGGAGTTGTCCAAAACTTTTGTACCTTTTATTGTTACGAGTATGGATTGACTTACCTGTTTGTGTTGTCATTGTGTGTTCGGAGCACGTGGTTTTGTTTTGCTTGTTTTCCCGACCTTGTTCTATCCGTTTATCAGTTAGCGATTCTCTCTTTCACCTGTTGCTTCTTGATTTCTCCCCTATTTAGTCTTCTCTCGTCTTTTGTCTTTCGTCAGTCTGTTTTGCATGCTCTTGAGTCGCTTGTGTCTAGATCCAGCTGTGAGTAACCTGTCTTGTCATGTCCTGTTTTTCCCAGACTCCTTCACTCTCCTTTGTTTTGTTACTTTGTCCCTGCTTCTATCATCCTGCTCAATGTGGTCCGGTCTGCCTGTGAGTTCACTTTACAAATCTTCCATCAGTGATGAAACGTCTCTCGTTCTACGGTTCTGCCCTAGCGTATGGTATCAATCTTCCGTCACCTGGTGTTAGTGCCTGGAACTCACCAGTGCCCGAACTTCTCTCCTTCTACTGTTCTGTCAGAGCGTATGGTATCGCTCTTCCGCCACCTGGTGGTAGTGCCTGGAACTGCCCTGAATTCTTGGATTAGATTTTAGAGTTTTTTTAACTGAACTTTTGAGGAAATTTTTGTTTTTTGAGAAGAATAAATTTGTGTTTCACCTGCAATTGAATCTGTGATCTTTACTCTGACAGAATGGACTGACCAAAAATATGGATTCAGCAGGTGCAGAGCATGTGAGAAACGCAGTGGCACAGCAGGGCATTCTCCTCGCCCAGCACGCTACCCAGTTAACCGCAGCCTCGCAGGAGGTGGAGATATTGAGGGCCCAAGTAATCGAGCATAATGCTCAAATTCAAGAGCTTCATGAGAATGCCAGAGGCGACAGACAGGCGGTTATCCCCCTTCACCCTGAACCAGAACCTCACGCTAACAACCCACTACCCTATGATGGGGATCCCAGCTTCTGCCGGGCATTCATTTCTCAGTGCTCTCTTGTGTTTGCTCTCCAGCCCCATGACTGTGTTACTGAGGAGTCCAGGGTGGCGTTCGTAATCACCTTGCTGAAGGGCAGGGCCCGCGATTGGGCAACAGCAGTGTGGGATGCACGTGCCCCTTTCTGTGCCACATTTGAGGACTTCCGTGTTGAGATGACTGTTTGACTAACCAGCTCAGGGAGATGAAGCAGCCTCCCAAGCTGGCCCAGCTGAGTCAGAGGGGCCACTCTGTCACCGATTATTCTGTTCAGTTCAGAACTCTGGCAGCTGCCTGTGCCTGGAATGAGGCAGTTCTCCGTGCCAGATTTAGAGACGGCCTGGATGATGAAATACAGGATGAGATCGCCACCCATGATCTTCCCCAAGACTTTTACTCCTTGGTGGACCTGGCCCTCTGTGTGCAGACCCGACTGCATCGTCTTCAGCAAAGACGAGTCCCTGGTGCCTCATGGATGGATGAGGAGGGCCCTTTGAGTGTTCATCGCACCCCATCACCCACCACCGCACCAGAGCCAATGCAATTAGGTAATCTTCGACTTACTGTCGAGGAGAAGCGGCTTCGTCTGGCTCGAGGCCTCTGTCTTTACTGTGGTAAGCCGGGTCACCGAGCATTGCAGTGTCCTTTAAAAGCTCCAGCCCATCAGTAAACTGGGGGATTCTGGTGGGCGCTACCCCTTGTTTCGACACCCCCACAAACCACACCTCACTCCCGGCCTTAGTCCAGTGCAATGGAATGACCTACTCTTGTTCTACCCTGATCGACTCAGGATCTGAGGGAGACTTTTTGGACAGCACCATGGCCAGATCTTGGGGAATCCCTGCCATCCCTCTTTCCTCTCCCATCACTGTGCAATCCCTAAATGGGTTTGCCATTATGTCCATCACCCATTCTACCCTTTCTGTAAGTTTGATAGTCTCTGGAAATCATAGTGAGGTTATTACTTTTTATTTATTTGACTCCCTGAGTGCTCCAGTAGTATTGGGGCACCCGTGGTTAACTAAACACAACCCTCACATTAATTGGTTAGGGAATTCTGTGTTGTCTTGGAGTCCGTCTTGTCTTGGTCCTGCCCCGTGTCCTGGTTCTGTGTCTCATGTGTTGCAGGTGGAGAGGGTGTATCTCTCAGGAGTCCCGGCCATGGACAAGTATATTCGAGAGTCTTTAGAAGCTGACCTCATCTGCCCCTCTTCCTCTCCAGCCGAAGCCAGGTTCTTTGCACCCTTGAATTGACTACAGAGGCATTAATGACATTACTGTCAACAACAGGTATCTTCTGCCTTTGAGTTATTGCAGGGAGCCAAGGTCTTTACTAAACTAGACCTCCGTAATGCCTATCACCAGATCCGGCTATGTAAGGGGGATGAGTGGAAGACACACCGACGGGGCACTTTGAACACCAAGTTCTACCTTTCAGGCTCACCAATGCCCCTGCAGTCTTTCAGGCCCTGGTGAACGATGTGCTGAGAGACACGACAAATGGATTTGTCTTTGTGTACCTTGATGATATTCTTATCTTCTCTGCGTCGCTACACCCTTAACGACTCCCACCTCACCTAAGGTACCGTTTATATGGCACAGTCAGGCACAGGAGGCCTTGGATGTTCTCAAGTCCTGTTTCATCACTGCTCCTGTCCTTTCTCTTCCAGATCCAGCAGTTTATTGTTGAGGTGGATGCCTCGAAGGCTGGGATAGGCACGGTCTTGTCTCAGCGGTCATCAAGGGATGGGAAGGTGCACCCTTGTGCCTTCTTCTCTCATCGTCTGAGCCCAGCTAAACAAAACTATGACATTGGTAACAGAGAGCTGCTGGCTGTCAGGCTTGCCCTGGGTGAGTGGCGCCAATGGTTGGAGGGGGCAGCACACCCATTCTTGGTCTGGACGGACCACAAAAATCTAGAATATATCAGTTTAGCCTAGAGATTGAGTTCCTGCCAGGCCCGATGGGCACTCTTGTCGGACGCTTACACTTTTCCCTCTTGTATCGGCCTGGTTCCAAGAACATAATACCTGATGCACTCTTCCGCCTGTTTGATGTTCCGGGAGGAGACCCCCCGAGGTCATCCTTCCTAGAGGGGTGGTGGTGGGGGCTCTCTCCTGGGACGCTGAACAGCGGGTAGAGGAGGCCATGCGAGGAGGGGAAGCTCCGGAAGGGTGTCCTGAGGGACGGTTATTTGTGCCAGCCAAATTAAGATCCGAAGTCCTCCGGTGGGGCCATGAGTCCAGAGTAGCTGGTCAATATTCAACAGCGTTTTTGGTGGCCTTTAATGGCCCAAGACGTCAGACAGTTTGTATTGGCTTGTTTTGTATGTGCCCAGAATAAGACATCTAATCGGCCGCTCATTGGTCTGTTATATCCCCTCCCAATTCCCTCTCGTCCCTGGTCACATGTGGCTCTTGATTTTATCTCTGGCCTACCCCCATCGATAGGTAACACTGTAATCTTAACAGTGGTAGACCGTTTCTCTAAGGCGGCCCATTTTATTCCCTTGCCCAAACTCCCATCAGCCAAGGAGACTGCTCAGGTGGTGGTTGACCACGTCTTCTGGATTCATGGCCTTTTAGTGGCCATGGCCAGGACGTTGAATATGCCCACAACTCCATGCCGGTAGCTTTCCGATGCTCTGTTGGCTACCAACCCTCCTTTTGTTCCCTGCTCAAGAACCCGATGCCACATTTCCGTCTGCCTTAGCCTTTGTTCGACGGTGTCGCCACACCTGGAGGAGGGCTAAAGAGGCCTTAGCCCAGGCTTCCGGATGGACCAAGACGGCGGCCGACTGCCACTGGACTCCTGCTCTTCTTTCGTTTGTGATCAAAAGATTTGGCTGTTTACAAAGGACCTGCCTCTCAGGGTGCCTTCTCGCAAGCTGGCACTAAGGTTCATTGGGCCATACCAAATCACAAATGTCTTGAGTCCAGTGGCAGTACGACTCAAGCTTCGTTGCACTCTTGGTCGGGTTTACCCTGTTTTTCATGTTTCCAGGGTAAAGCCTGTGGTCCAATCCCCACTTAACCCTGTTGATTTCCCAGCCCCCCTTCTTGTGGACTGGGAGAGCTACGGTGCGGAGGAAAGATCTTGGATTGATCTCGGACTTGTGGCGCCCCTAGGAGGGGGGGTACTGTTACGAGTATGGATTGACTTACCTGTTTGTGTTGTCATTGTGTGTTCGGAGAACGTGGTTTTGTTTTGCTCGTTTTCCCCACCTTGTTCTATCTGTTTATCAATTAGCGATTCTCTCTTTCACCTGTTGCTGCTTGATTTCTCCCCTATTTAGTCTTCTCTCGTCTCTTGTCTTTCGTCAGTCTGTTTTGCATGCTTGTGTGTCGCTTGTGTCTAGATCCAACTGTGAGTAACCTGTCTTGTCATATCCTGTTTTCCCCAGACTCCAAGCACTAGCTTGTTTTGGTTTTCTTTTTCTTTACTCTCCTTTGTTTTGTTACTTTGTCGCCGCTTCTATCATCCTGCTCGCTGTGGTCTGGCAGCCGGTCTGGCTGCCCAGTTCACTCTAAAATTTTCCGAAACGTCTCTCCTTCTACGGTTCTGCCAAAGCGTATGGTATCTCTCTTCCGCCACCTGGTGGTAGTGCCCGGAACTCACCAGTGCCCGAATGTCTCTCCTTCTATTGTTCTGTCAGAGCATATGGTATCACTCTTCCACCACCCGGTGGTAGTGCCCGGAACTGTGCTGAATTCTTGGATCAGCTTTTTGTAGTTTTTTGAACTGACCTTTTGAGGATTTTTTTTTTGTTTTTGAGAAGAATAAATTTGTTTTGTACCTGCAATCGATTCTGTGATCTTTACCCTGACATTTATATGAGAACAATTGTGTACCTTCATTTCAATTGTACCATAAAAGGCACAGAACAGTATCATAAGAGGTCTTTTCTGTACCATATAAAGTAAAATTTTTACAAAGGTACAAAACTATTCCTCAAGGAACATTATTTGTGCCACTGTGTACCTTTTTTTCTGAGTGAGTAGCAAACTCCATGCGGGCTTTCATGTGTCTTGCACTGAGAAGAGGCTTCCGTCGGGCCACTCTGCCATAAAACCCTGACTGGTGGAGGGCTGCAGTGATGGTTGACTTTCTACAACTTTCTCCCATCTGCCGACTGCATCTCTGGAGCTCAGCCACAGGGATCTTTGGGTTCTTTTTTACCTCTCTCACCAAGGCTCTTCTCCCATAGCTCAGTTTTGGCCAACATCCAGCTCTAGGAAGGGTTCTGGTCATCCCAAATGTATTTCATTTAAGGATTATGGAGGCCACTGTGCTCTTAGGAACCTAAAGCGCAGCAGAAATTTTTTGTAACCGTGGCCAGATCTGTGCCTTGCCACAATTCTGTCTCTAAGCTCTTTAGGCAGTTCTTTTGAACTTATGATTCTCATTTGCTCTGACATGCATTGTGAGCTCTAAGGTCTTATAGACAGCTGTGTAGCTTTCCTAATCAAGTTCATTCAGTATAAACCAACATAGCTGGACCCAAATGAAGGTGTAGAACCATCTCAAGGATGATCAGAAGAAATGGACAGCGACTGAGTTAAATATATGAGTGTCACAGCAAAGGGTCTGAATACTTAGGACCATGTGATATTTCAGTTTTTCTTTTTTAAGAAATCTGCAAAAATGTCAACAATTCTGTGTTTTTCTGTCAATATGGGGTGCTGTGTGTACATTAATGAGGAAAAAAATTACTTAAATGATTTTAGCAAATGGCTGCAATATAAAAGAGTGAAACATTTAAGTCTGAATACTTTTTGTACCCACTGTATGTAGGTGAGTGATGAGTGACATTCTCTAAGACTACCTGATTCTTCACCTATGGTCTCAGCTCAAAGTTCTTTAAGTAATACTTTAAGGCTGTGCTTTTGTAATTAAGTAAATACTGTCTGTACACAAAGAAACTGTCTTCTATAATTCCTTTAAATTTCAAGTTACACAATATAGTCTATAGCATGATGACAGAAAATTGTTAGTTTCCCCCTTTTAATCGATGGACCTAATTACTCCACACTGCAGGGCTGCACACAGCTGTTAAACTGGCTATTTCTATCTTATAATATTTTTCTGACCTGAGAGTATAGTCTGAAGAGAAATGACTATTGGTCACTAAAAATTATGATTGGGTCAGCAAACCAATAAAAAATAATGTCTTGTGTTTCTCAGGCAGGGTATGCATGTTTTCATCTTGTGTGTGGTTGTAGTGTTTATGTTCTCTATATAGTTTGTGTGTTAGTAGTTTATGTGCTTTTTTGTATTAACAGTTTTTGTTCCATGAACAGTTCAAGAGGGAGGAGGAGTGGAGGCCGGAACGAGAGAGGGAAAGAGGGCCTGGAGCACGGAGCTGAGGAGGACCTGGGGTGTGGAGCTGATGCAGGCCTGGTGCCCTGTGGGTCAGGAGGCACTGGTGGGTCAAAAAACCCCACTGGGTCAGGAGGTTCAGGTAGGTCACATGGCTCTGGCGGCACTAGAAGGTGACCTGGCTCAGGCAGCACTGGCAAGTCACACCACTCTGGCAGCACTGGGAAGTCACACAGCTCTGGTAGCCATTTGTAGGACTTAGGTGGCAGCTCTGGCCACCATTTGTGGGACTCAGGTGGTGGTTCTGTCCGCCATACATGGGACTCAGGTAGTGGCTCTGGCCGCCATTTGTGGGACTCAGGTGGTGGCTCTGGCCACTTGTGGGACGCAGGTGGCAGCTCTTGTTATTCGTGGGACTCAGGTGGCGAATCTGGCCACCATTCATGGGACTCAGATGGCAGCTTTACAGCTTTGGGGGTGATGACGACCACTTTTGAAGTTCAGGCAGCAGCATTGATGGCTCTTGCAACTGAAGCTTGGGCAGTGACCACTCTTGGAGCTCTAACAGCAGCATCGATGGCTCTTGCAGCTTTGGCAGTGATGGTCCTGGCAGCTCATGTGGTGGTGAGCATTTCTGCAGCTCATGTGAAGGGGATTCAGCAAACACATGAACAGAGACCATAACAGGAAGAGAATAGACCCTTTTCACAATGACGTCACTTCACTTCCCCCTTTTGGCAACGCAGTGTATTTTTAGTTCCGGTTTACCTTTGAATGAATGGAATACTTCTCTGGAAACTTTACAACTGAAAATATTATTATTGCACGTTGTGATTTTTGGACTATTATAGTATTGGGCATTTATCCAAAAGTTTCTCTTTCAAAACTGAACTGCTTTCTAAGTTTGAGAATGATTAAGTTATTAAAAAATAGGAATAAGCTGTTGTGTATCAAAGAAAGTATATGTTTGCAACTTTTTGACTTATTCAGTTTATTTCCTCAATAATCTGATTTATTTTTACTTTGATGCTTATGAATATGAATTTATAATATTATCTGTAATATGTAAATGTTCCAGCATGAGTAAAATTCTTCACCAAATCTTCAAATATTACCTGGTATTTAATCTATAAATGCAATCAGTTCCATAATTTATTATTTACTGATCTATGAATGTTTTGTTCAATTTCTCCATTTGAATGAATTAAGACAGTGACTACCGCCACCTACTGGGTGGATTTAATTTGATATTAGTACTACCTTTTAATTAATAATGTAACAAATAGTTTCATAATCTTATAATACTGAATTAAAATGCAGTCTTCTTTGTGTTATTTTGGCAATCGTAAATTTTTATAATGATTTTATTTGATTAGTAAGAGTCACATACAACAATAGCAGCATTTCCAGTCAGGCCAGTGTGAGCCAGGGTTTTTATCGGGCCGGGCCAGGAAGGGCAGGGCCGGGCCAATAGCCCAGGAGCTTGAGCAGTGAGGTTGAAATCGAATGTTGGTTTCCACTGTCGGGCCAATAGCTCGCAGCGCAGCACGCAAACCCCGCCCCCAGAATGCCCCCGAATCAAACATCACACAACTAGCCCAGTTCAGCAGGAAGAAGAAAGTCAAATCAGAATCAGGCAGATAAAGCACACCAATGGTCACCACGAAACAATAAACATGGAGACAACCGAAGCAAACAAACTACATGTCACTGTACAGCATTAAATGATATGACATTACCAGTGGTGTAGTCCTAAAAAAAGATGGTGTACTATTACCCACCCAACCCAAATTTTAAATAAAAGTGGGCAAAGAAACAATGAAAGTCAATGTATATATATGGGCCTCACAGTGGCGCAGTGGGTAGCACGTTCGCCTCACAGCAAGAAGGTCGCTGATCGCTGGTTCGAGCCTCGGCTGGGTCAGTTGGCGTTTCTGTGTGGAGTTTGCATGTTCTCCCTGTGTTGGCGTGGGTTTCCTCCTCC